>OU015500.1:7452078-7647078 GCA_907164885.2 Dolomedes plantarius | reverse complement strand
ATTTAACAGATATATAATTTTTTTTGTAAGGCATTGTAAGTAGGGTCTTTTGATAAGAACAGTGCATTAAAAAAGCTTCATTAGACTCTTCAACATATATTTTTAAACTGAAAATTTGATAAAATGAAATTAAACACATTTCTCCTTATACCCCCTATTTTTAAGTTATGATTACATGCTCATATTTTTGAAATTCTTGATAAGCAAATGAAAACGTATCCTGTAAATCATGTATATTATTCGCAATTGTGATTTTCGTTATGAATCAGTTAGAATTGATTAACAGTTGAGACAGCATAGATTGAATTCCGAACGTCCCTTTTCTATTTGATAACAATGTCCCTTGTTTTATGAAAATACCTAAAAATTTTGATGATTTTTTAAAAACTATATATTTATATAAAACTATTGAGACAAATAAGATTTCATATTATTAATTCAATGTATCAGAAAAGATAAAGATTAATGCAAAACAGGATATCAATGGATTGGTTAAAGTGCGTTAAAAATTGGATAAATACAAATCATGTAACATATGATTAAGAAAAAAAATGAACTAATACTTTTAAAACTGTTAGCAATGCATATGCGTAAAATACCATATAATTAGTTTCCAAACTAAATATCTTGGGACATCTTTTTTTTTACAACAAAATTTTAGAAAATGACAAACATTTGATCTTATAGATAATTCTTTTTGCTCCATAATTTTTTGCTTTGGATTTTGTTAGCAAGTTTTGTATTCTCAAACGGTTTTCGAAGAGAATTAGCTAATTTCTTCTTCAAAAATTTTGTTAAAATGGATATATAAAATGTTTATTCAGGTAATCAAACTTTTTCGAAGGGTAAAAAAAAATTTCAAAAAGATAATTATTCTGTTTTAGTTGAATTAAAATTATATTAAAATAATTTAAAAATACGTTTTAAAGAAAATCCTTCTATTATGTGTAAGAGATGCGGGAATCTGAGTCTCGAAGATTTGAATTCCTTAATTATGATTCCCCTAAGTATTGGGCTAGATTCATCTTACTTGAATACTTAAAAGAACAATTAGTATTAGCATTCTATGAAACGCGAACTGGTCGTTAAGGTGCTATATTATAAAAAAATACTTTTTCTCAACAAAATGATATTTTTTCTGTAAAGAAATTTGATATCTTTGGTTGAGAAACACACTTATGTTTTTCCTCCCGACATTGTTACTAGAACCTCGTGATCTTAATACCTTGCTTAATTTTAAGAGAAACTTCTTTTTTCCCATTATTTTGTTATTAAATTAAATACCCGTTTTCACATTATACACTGAGTTGACACGCATTCATACGTAAATATAGCATCTAGAGTGGTTTTTATGTGAAGTAGTTTTAAACATATTACAATCATAAGTATCAAGAAAAATGAATAATTTACACAGTCTGTGCCCTTTTAAATTAATAAATATTTCTGAATATTGCTCCAAAATATATTGTACTCCATGTTAAAAGAAATTGTACAGAAATGTACATTAACATGTACAGAAATCAAAAGAAATATGTAAGGGTAGATCGCATGGTATTAATTGGCATTTCATTCAGCATGTACGGTGAATTTAAAGACGAAATATACATGAAGCAAAAGTTTTAAATTAATCTATATAGCCGAGTATGTTCTTTTCCGTGATGATGCAAGACGTTCTTAAGACCTGAGAGAGAAATAATTAATGAGAGTAGAAAAAGGAGCATATCGGTCCACTTTGATAGCATTTTGAATAATGCAGTTAGCACTTAAATGAGACTCCAGAAATTGTGTATGGAGCTAGAAAAAGTTTCTAAGTTAATACTGGTCCAATAGTAATGATATCATCAATATTTTTCTTTTGACGCTCAAATTATACCAAGAAAACTTCTTTAAAATTCCATGTGAAAAACGATAATACTAATTGGTACATCCTATTTTCTTGGTAATGAGCATAAGAAAATATTTTTTGATAGTTTATGTACACATATACAGTATGCCCACTAAAGTCCCTTCCCACCCTCTTAACTTCGGAACGGCTGCTGCTATATTCATAAAAGTGGTGTCTAGGTATAGTAAAGTAGCCTTGCGCTACTGAATAAAACCACCTACCGCGTCACCTGGTGGAAAACTGCGGAGTTAGCAATCCTATCTCGAAAACGGAACTAGATAGGGGAAAAAAGTGATTTACAAAGTTGTAGAAAATCATCGATTTAGTACAAATAGATACCTTGGGGACATTAACGCAAAAATTAGAACGGTTAAAACGCGCATTTGTTTTTTCATGATTTCCTACATTGTGACGTGACAAAACGATCTGAGAAAGAAAAAAACAACTAGTTTTAACAATATACCTTTATTTGAGAAGTTCAAACTTCTCACCGTCAATGCGGTGTCGTGTTTTGCCCGAAAGATAATCATTTCTCCTTCCGTTCAAGTTTCGTGACGTCACAGTGTAGGAAATCACGAAAAAACAAATGCTCTTTTTAACCATTCTATTCTTCGCATTAATGTCCACAAGGTGTCTTTTCTTACTAAATCGATGATGTTCTACAACTTTGTGAATCACTTTTTTCCTCTATCTCATTCCGTTTTCGAGATAGGAATGCTAACTCCGCTGTTTTCCACCAAGTGGCGCAGTAGGTGGTTTTATTCAGTAGCGCATGGCTACTTTACTATACCTCGACACCACTTTTATGAATATAGCAGCAGACGTTCCGAAGTTAAGAGGGTGGGAAGGGACTTTAGTGGGCATACTGTATAGTCATTTGCACTAGAGGTAAGTTCGCATTTTTATAAAATCTGAGCCCAACCAAGCGCGACAGATAATAGCACCCTTTAAACGTACGTTCTTTCTCGAGTGCTTGGAGCGTACGGGATTGCGCGCACGCTCCAAGCACTCGCAAAAGACCGTATGTGTAAAGGGCGCTAATAGCGCACTTTACAAGTACGCTCTTGGAGTGCTTGGAGCGTACGGGATTGCGCGTGGAAAATCTTGCAGTACGCTGAAAAGCAGCTTTCCCTTCCTCTCCGACACCTTCACACGTGCACTCAATCGCGCGGGATCGTGGTTTCACGCGGGAAAGAACGTACGTGTAAAGGGCGCTATTGAGTGATACGGGCCGGAAGGTAGGTAGATCCCTTGTCTTCATAAAAATGTTGTCTAGAAGCATATTCATGATTGTAGTTTTTTAAACAAATTATTTTTAAAACTGTAACACTCCCCTCCCCCCTTACCCCCCTTAGAGCTCGAATTCTTAATCTATTTCAACTTATAAATACTAATTTTACCAAATATTCAGAAAACTTTATGAAAACTAGTTGGTACCCGTCAAAACATGACGGCTAGATAGTAAATAAATGTACTAATACACAAATTATACTCAACGCATCATCCCTAAATGTTGAAAATCATAACATATTTATCATAAAAATAATAATAGCTCAGCCAGAGCTAGAGACACTCCTAGGAATAAACGTGTTTATCATTAAAACATGCCACTAAGCATGCGCAGAAACTGAGTATCTAAATCCAGATTTAAACATGCTACTGAGCATGCGCAGAAGTCAATTTGTAATTGTAAATTATCGCTAATGAATAGAAATTGCGGTTACAAAAACCAAATTTGACAAATCTACAGATCAGAATATGTCTTTCAAGACCAAAATGAAGTAAATCGATTCAGTATTTTTCTCTTACAGACTGCCCAAAAAGTCGGCTTAGCAACTTAAATATATAGATGTTTGGATGTAGACTTTAGTATACACAAGGCATTAATATTCGTTGGAATAGGATCTTCCTATTGGACATACTGCTGTTGTTTTTTATGACCCTGGGTCTTCAGCACAAGGTCGGCAGTTTGGAGTAGATATGAAGAGAGAGAAAACAATCTACAGAAAGAAATACACAGACAGAGATGATTAATTTTACACAGATGATAACCCCAACGCTGGACAGAGGCATTTTCCCAGTTTCACTTCCGAGACGGGATTCGTATTTGAGGCGGAAGATTGACTTTACCCTAAAGAACAACCAACACTTACTCCAGAATCTAACCGAAGCTCATGGCGTGGATCCACTATGCAAGATATCCACTATGTAAGAAGGCAGCTAACAAGTGATGACATCGGTGATGGACGATGGATTGCAGTTCCCCTTTCTAGACGGAGCTCCTTTTGCAGTTACACTGACAAGTTCCTTCAGATTACAACCAAGACTTATGTGGGAATGGAACCCGAACCCCTGGCGGGGCATGCTGTTGCCTTAACTACATAGCCACTGAGTGCAGACATAATGTCAAGTAAAAACCGCTCATCTATCGTTAATGGATAAACGTGATTAAAAAGCAGTAATAAATATAGAGAGTCAACGTTCAGCAAAAAAAGCACATCATGCTGAGAGAGGTAAAAACGAACAACCATGTCCGATACCAACAATGCAGCAAAGTATGGCCACTCATCACTGAGATTTTGCCCATACCATACAGACTGATGCTAACGACTTTAAGAACTTCATCCCTTTTTTAATCTATTGCCATTAAACCATATGAAATAAGTCATTGTAATGCAATAATAAAAGCTTTTTTTTTCTAGCCAATAGTCCCTAAATAATTCCTTAAAATGACCTATAATATACCATACCATCTTGAACTGGCAAATGAGATCACATAATATTTCTGGCTCTTTCAACTAAAGAATATATATCTCTGAAAAATTTACACACATATTTACAGTAGAAACCCAATTTTACGTTGTTTGTTTCGTACGTTATCCCGCTTCCTACGTCATTTTCTGCTGGTCCGTGAAAATTGCCTATACCGATAATATTAAAATATCCCAATATGTAAACTAAGAAGCAAATTTCCAAAAAATTGTTGGTATTGAATGTGCTGTAGTTGAAATTGTATATAAAAGCAAATAACAAGCAAAGATTACACATTTTTTCCAATAGTTTATCCGGTACGTGTCAATTTTTGAATAATATGCTTAGATTATTTTTAACCCCGATTTTGCGTTTTCCCGTTTCGTACGTTTTTTACCGCTGGTCCCAAGAAAAACGTAAAATAGAGGTTTCACTGTATATATATATATACATAATTTTTCTCACGTTTAAAACAGGCTCTGACCATAATAAGTATTGAATCCACTACAATCGACGTCTCTTGCCTATTTTTCCAATACTGAAGTACCATGAAATGCAACTAATAGTTCTTATAAACGTATAACAAAGTTATATTTTACACTATCTGGCCAAAAGTATCCGGACACCACCCTAAAGAAGTGGATCTGGCAAGTGACGTAATTTTATGCGTAACCGAAAGCTATAAAAGTTTTGGTAGTGGTTTGTCAGGTCAAATTTAAGCGTTTGTGAGACAGTAAGTCAAACGAGCTTAGTGACTTTGATCGTGGTTTTTATAGTGGGATGCCACCTTTGTGGGAAATCAGTGCGTGAAATTTCGGACATTCAACAGAAGCCAATATCCACTGTGAGTGATGTAATTGTGAAGTGGAAACTGCAAGGCAGTGAAACTGCAGAAAAACGAATTAGTAGGCCGAAAAAAATTTGTGAATGCAGCCGTAGAACTCTGAAAAGGTTAGTGAAACCAAATCGCAAGTCTTCGTTGATTGAAATCACTCAGGTTCAAAGTTCATGAGGCATTAGAGCTAGCACCAGGACTGTTCGTCGAGAGTTAAAAAACAAGGGATTCCATGGTCGTTCAGCCGCTCGCAAGCCGAACATCACTCCCCAGAATGCGAATCGTCGATTGCAATGGTGCAAAGCTTGCCATCATTGCACTGTGGACATCTGTAAAAATGTTCTTTCGAGTAATGAATCTCGCTTTATAATCTGGCAGTCTGGTGGACGAGTCTGGGTTGGCGGATGCCCGGAGAGGGCTTCTTACGTGACTGCATTGTACCGACGGTTAAGTTTGGTGGTGGCAGCATCATGGTGTGGGGGTGGTTTTCATGGTTTGGTCTGGGTTCCTTAGTTCCTGTGGTTGGAAAAATGAACTCTGAGAAATATGTGGACATTCTGGACAATGCTGCCATCCCAAATCTATGGCAATATTTCGGGGAAGGCCCATTTCTCTTCCAGCAGTGCTCTATTCACACATCGAGACTTGCGCAGGCATGGTTTGACGAAATGGATGTTCAAAAACAGGAATGGCCTTCTCAGAGCCCCGATCTAAATCCCATCGAATACCTTTGGGACGAACTAGAACACAGATTACGTAGCCAGCCAAATCGACCATCCTCACTGCCAGCACTCACTTCAGCTGTGATGGACGCCTGGAAGTCATATCCTATGGGCACCTAGCAAAAACCGGTGGAAAGTCTCCCCAGTCGTGTACAGGCTGTCATCGATGCAAAAGGAGGACCAACATCATATTAATATATGCCTCAGAACTCTCCGAGACCGTACCACTGGGCGTCCGGATACTTTTGGCCAGATAGTGTATTTATCATAAGAACTATGGTTAATACCTTTTTCCCTTTCATGGTCTTATGTAGGTAGGTAAATTTATAGTGGTATTTTTATGAGCTAAACAGAAAATTATTGGGTTATTTTATCATATGCATCTGAAACTAATTGGGATTAAAACTGCCCTTACAATTCCCAGCAAAAATATACTCTTCTAACAAGGAGAGGAAAATACGATCAACTTGTCTATCGTGCTTATTTTTCGATAAGCTATTTCCAGGTAAAAAGGAAATTTTTACACCGCTAAAAAAAGAATTTAACATAAGCGAAAAATTTTATCTGAACGAAGAACGAGCAGTTCTGCGATTGTCAAGAGAAGAAAACTGCCGAACGTAGAAAATAGAAGTGTAAGAGGGAATACTGCAAGGGTATAAAAATAAAAGAAAAGAAAAATCATACATTCAAACTGGAATTTTGCTAACAAAAGTAAAAGGCTGCCGGTAAAGCTAAATTATGTATAAAAAAAAAGCAGAAAGGGATACTGAAAAAAAGACTTGAGGAGTAGAGAACAAAATTCTATTTTCACTTCCTTTAAGGGGACAGGGATCTTCAGACCTAACCTTTTTTTGTTTTGGATGGATTTGATTGAAATTTGAATATATGATTAGTACCATAGATATGTAAAAGTGGTTAAAATTTAAGGATGAAATATTACTAATTTATGAATTATGAATTATTAATTATATCAAAAAGTGGCCTAATTAAAAATGCTCCATTGCCATTTCTTTTGCATATAATATGGTAATTTTTCTTTACAGGATACCTTATTGAACTAAAAATGAAACTTTTTGCGTATTTTAAGCATTCATTAAAAATATAAAGAGAAAAAAAATAATAATAGTGAAAACACCCTTTTTATTACGCAAAATACCTATAAATCATCTTTTCAAGTACAAAATTTAGAAATTATGAGCTACGAAGCATAATTATTTTCAATAAGATTTATTTGATATACAGTTAAGTATATAAAACTTAAATTTCAAAGCAATACGATAATTAGAAATGTACCCGGAGCAGTTTGAATATTCATATGACATGAAAATTTTTTTTTTGAGAAAAACACATTTTAAAGTTATTGCTATTAGTAACCACATAATATCTATATTAAATACAAATGCCTATAACTAGGAAAGTAATCACAGAAAAAAAAATTTGCAACACATTCCTACTCGTCCGTAGTTTCACAATTCAATAAAATAAAAAAAATCGAATTTTTGGACAAATTTCACAATTTATGTTCAAAATTTCGTTATTATGTTTGAAATGTTCAAAATAATTTTGAACATTTCAAACTTATTCTTTCATTTAACACAATTTATTGTGATCAATGACCTTGAACTGGTTTTACCAGACGGCTAACTCAATGTCATTAAAATTCATTAGTTTTAATATAAAATTGATTTTCTTAATTGAAAATACAGTGTATTCCTGGACAATGTTTTGCTTTATTCTTGTTTTCCTTACAGATTTCTTTTTGATGGGTAAGATATATATAACAAATAGCTATTAATTTACAAAATAAAGGTGTGATTAATTACTTTTTTAATAATATTTAGTCCTTATGAATTTAAAATCTGTTTTGTGTAGTTTAAAATATTCTAAAAGGGGAATCTCTATTTAACGAATTTTCCATATAACGAACTTTTTTTCGGGATTTAGCGACTTCGTTAAATAGAGGTCCGACTGTATATGGGCATTTTTTCTTGAATATCATATTCCTTCTTAAAAATTGTTTAAATACTTAAATAATTTTCAATTGAAGCTTAAAATTATAGAAAAGGATGTCGTTGTCAGAGTTTTATCTATGGAGTCGGAAAGATATAATTGAACTTGTTTAAATGGTAAAGTTACCTTTGGCTGTAATATTTCAGATGCATTTATGGACATAATACTTTTCGTAGTAAAACCTTCAATTTTACATGCGTAGCAGGGAAAGAAAAATAAACGGTTACGTAAGATATGAGAAAATGGTGAAGTAAAATTCCTAAGATCCCTAAAATATCTCTTAAAGGAAAGAATAATGTTACATATAGAGGGAACTTTTTATGACTAGTACCATGACATTGCATCAAATCTTTTGGTTTTTCCTTTATACACCTGGAACAGCGTCAAAAAAGGATAAAATCATTCGTGTTAAGGACATTTACTTCCAGCTGATAGCTGTGATATGCTCGTTTTCCATTCTGGCAGTTTTGCAGTAGGTGAAAGCAGGAAGATATAAAAAAACTTGTATTTAACACTACATAGGAACGTTTTCATTCTTGATGTATACTACAAGGGTAAGACTACTGTGAATGAAGTGTTAGTTATTATTTATAGATGGATTATAAATATATATTTAGATTTAAATTAGCATTAAAGTCGACATATTATATTACTATTACTAATTATATCATCCAAACATAGAATGTTTGAATGTTTAGAAAGGATGATTAAACCTTTTTTCTTTGAATCTGATTATTAGGGATACGTAAATTTCGGATAAAAATATCGAAATTTCGCAACAAAAACAATACAATACATAAAATTTCGCATTTATCCACAAAAAAATAAATTCAAAAATTTTGTGTTTATCAAAAAAAATTACAATTTTGCTTACTTTGATAGGCTAGTACCGACATTCTTAGTTAAAATCTAACATTGTAGTAGTCTCAGACATCTTAACGTTAGACATTATATTACTTAAGTTTTTGCCTTCTGTCATTAATTACTACGTTGTGCATACTAAAATATCTCAGCATCTACTCTGTTAACGGGACTGTAGAAGGTTTGTACAGCTGCCTTTGCAAAGTTAAGGTATCAGCATTTCATTGCTATTAAAATCTGTATAACACCAACAGTTGGTTCACTACTTAAATAGCTGAAATACCCTTGATTTTGGCTCTCAAGAGACGTTCTTAAATCCATTAAATTGCTCCACAAAACTTTATGGTTGATTTTTACAGTTAGATTTTTAGATTCGACTCCGGTACGGACAAACTGTCCTGGGGAAATTCGGTGCAAATCCGAAGGAGAGTGAGATTTCTCAGTTATAGACCTCGGATGGTCTTAGTTAAGCTATTATGTTAATAAGTTATTAGCATTATTGCCCAGTTTTGCTTAAAAAGCTGTTTATCAAAAAGTTTTAACCGAAAAGTAGTAAAGAAATAATTTTCTCATTTATTCGCTCATATCGGCAAATTTCACATTTATTCGGATCTATTTCGTAAATACGAAAATTATGTATCCCTACTGATTATGCACTTAAATAACTTCCATGAAAACTTAGATATTAAACGTTTACATGCCATCATAATATATTTTAATGACTTAAAACATATTAAACCATGCTTTGATTCAATACTAAATATTTTCCCTCTATGCATGGTATGTAAAATGTTATATTGTATTATAGAAACTAACATTAAAACACTGGGCTTAAAATTGTAGTCAGAAAATAATTTTTATTATCAAATTGCTTGCTATTTTTCTTCACGAGAATTGTTTAGTCTAACCTACTTTCGGAATCTGAGTGAACAGTATAGGTAAATGTATCAGTGAATCAGTGTAAACGTCAGGGGAATAAATTAGTCAATCAGTTTCAAAGATTGCACTAGAAAAACGCTACGTTTCAAACAGGAAAATATTGATCTCCTACAGAAGATCAATTGCAGAAGAAAACTAGTAGTAGTCAGAGCGAAATAATTACTAAGTATCACTTCAGTCAAACCTTTTAAAATAAACCGATATGCAGAGTGAGCTAATTCAACTATAGCTAATTTAACTATAGGCATACTGATAATTTACTGTAAAGTTGATCTTGCAAATGTATCTGTTGTATTGCACACCAAAAAAACAAATACAATCAAACTTAACGATATTCTTTCTGCCTTTTGAAATTGTTTCTTAGCTAGCTATGTCTTTACAAATGCCATAAATATACAGTTTACTTACTATCTGTGGAGTTCATTTTTTGACATTAGGAAGTTCAATAATTTTTACCAGGCAAATAATGTTGGATGCATCCTTTGGTTGGAATTGTTTATAGCAAAGTTTATATTTTAGAATACGTACTTATTATCTATACATATAAAACAGTTCCGTAACTGACTGACTCACTGACTCACTGACATACAACGCACAGACCAAACCGCTGGACCTAAAGGGCTGAAATTTTCAATGGCGATTCTTCTTATAGTGTAGGTATGCAATAAGAAAGATTTTTGAAAAATTCTTCTTAGAATTTTTAAAATTAAAATATCAAGCTGTTTTAATAACTTTTTTTTAAAGTTTGCATTTAAAAAAATAATTTGAGGGTTATAAAATTTATATCACAAGAAAGATCATAAAAATTCCTTTAAAACGAGATCTTTTCGAATCTTTACCTCTATTTTCTGATATTTGGTGAATTTTTAAAGATTAATTTTTAGAATTTAATTTATTAAATGCTGATTACGTGATTTCTTTTTCTGGTACTTTAAATAAATTTATCTTCACGTGCATAACAACTAAATAGACAAAAAAAATATTTTTTTCTTGTTAATGCGGCAGACGATTGGACATTATTTTGTCTATAAAAATATCCCTTACGATTTTTTTATAAATATATATTTTTTTAGATCAATTGTATACATTGATCGTCGTATTTATTATAAATATATATATATACATATATATATGGCATTAATTGCATACATTGACCGTTTTATTTAATTTGAATGTACTCCGTAGCGAAGCGCGAGTTTTCAGCTAGAACAAACATAAAAAACTGACGGTCTGAGTAACGAAGGGGAGCAGTTCAGAATTTTTTAATGTTTTCTGAATTCGATAAAATAGAGAAGAACAAAACTGTGATCAACAAAAAGATTGAAGGAAGCATCTAAACGTTGCTATAAAAGAGACATATCTTCGTACTTGCATTCTGTGGCACCCTCTATGTTGCTCCCGTAATATTGAATCCAGTAAATTCGCGGCGTGGATGGGCGAATGTAATATACAAAGTGCCTGCCGCGTTGGAAACAACATTCTGTGACAAAAAAGGGAAGAACCCCGAATCACTCATACTTTTTCTGTGAAACTTACATGTGACATTAGCCCACAGAAAAAAACTACTATTAAACTTTCAAAGCTATATTGTTTATTTGATAAAATGACAATTCTATGGGGATAATTGAGAAGTAATACCCCTCTGACAACAACGTAGAGGAATATAGGAAAGCCCTTCTGAAACGATATATTTCTTTGTTCCCTCTAAAAAACTTGTTCTTCTTTCATCAGAGTTGGCCATGCTCTGACAGAGGTAATGAATAACATTTAAAATAAAAATTAATGTACTAACTATAACAGTTATATTAAGTTAGGTGCGAAATATTTTTATTGGCTGATTGAAAATACATTTACTTCTTTGTTATTTAAAAAAAATTTTATAAATTAAATTTTCGTAAATGTATTAAAATATTACCCATGGGATATCAAATGTAACTTAAGGTATTTGTTTTCTAAGAGAAAATCCTGCATTTGAGTATCTCCAAAAATTAAATTTGGATTGCCCCCTCCCCCCCAAAAAAAATTCTTGTAAAGATTAGAATAATTCTCCCCCCTCGGCATGCAGATTATAGCTAAAGTAATAATATAATGAACAAGAGTAAGTCATATTCTCGTAGAAATAAAATAAAAGCATATATGGAGCATATATATACACTTTTAGAGAGAAAGAAAAAAATAGCACCCATAAGGAGGAATTTCGATGATTCGTTTCACAGCTGTGGTTTCAGTTTATAAAAATTGCTTAAAAATTGCTCAAACACTATGAATGTAGATTTTACAAAATAATTTTCGCCTTCTGCTACAATTTAAATTAGTTTATAGCCTATATGCAGAATTTAAGACGTCATACGTGTTTCCTATGCTCAATTCCAGAAAGCTAAGAAAAATATGGTGATGTATGAAGGCAGGACCAAAAGGCAACAACTTGAAGTAAAACTTGAGAAAAATGTGTCAGATAAGCATATTTTTGTTGTATTATCTATTTGAAGAACAGTAGATCCACCTGCAAAAGTATGGTAGATCATTAGGTCTCATGAACGTATCACCGATTGGTCAGAAATTCATACGCTTATAGACACACACACCTACATACAAACAAAAAAAATGACGCACCAAGAAGGGGACGAAAATCGGAAGATGTGACGTACATGTACAGAAAAAAAACGATTACAATTTGATAAAAATTGGAGTATTTATTCAAGAGAAAGAGCTTCACAAAGTGAAAAGGTCAATAGCGCGTTGGTCCACACCTGACCCTTATGCAAGCAGTTATTCGGCTTGACATTGATTGATAGAGGTGGCGGATGTCCTCTTACGGGATATCGTGACCAATTCTGTCTAATTGGCGCGTTAGATCGTCATAATTCCGAGCTGGTTGGAGGGCCCTGCCCCAAATGCTCTAAACGTGCTCGATGGGGAAGAGATCCAGCGATCTTACTGGCCAAGGTAGCGTTGGGAAAGCACGAAGACAAGCAGTAGAATTTTTCACCGTGTGCGGGCAGGCATTATTTTGCCGAAATGAAAGCCCAGGATGGTGTGATATGAAGAGCAACACAACGGGGCGTAGAATATCGTCGACGTACCGCTGTGCTGTAAGGGTGCCGCGGATGACAATCAAAGGGGTCTATATATGAAATGAAATGGCACCCCAGACCATCACTCCTAGTTGTCGGCCCGTATGGCGGAAGATAGTCAGGTTGGTATCCCGCCGCTGTCCGGGACGTCTGCATAGACGAATTTGCTGGTCATCGGGGCTCAATTCGAAGCGGGACGCATGTACTGAAGACAATTCTACTCCAGTCAGTGAAATTCCAGGTCGAATGTGCTCGACCTCACTACAAATGGGCTTGTCGGTGTACAGAAGTCAATGGTAGTCAGTGTAAGGGGTGCCGTGAGCACAGCCCCCTTTTTCTGAGCCATCTATGAATGGTCCTTGCGGTCACTGAAGCATCAGGTGCAAGTACGATCGATGATAATGAGGAATCTGGGGTTGTGAGTGCCGCTCTGACGATTTCTCGGTCTTCACGTTCTGTTGTTTCTCTAGGCCGACCGCTTCCTTCTAGACGCTGTGTTCGGCCATGGTTCACCCATTCCTGCCAAGATCGTCTAATAGTGGTATCGCTTCTATCCAAATGTCGAGAGATTCGCCGATTAGACCAACCAGCTTCTTTGAGCCCAACTATACGTCCTCTCTCAAATGCTGACATCTGCGCATATTATTCACGAACCTCTATTTGAGGCATAGTTACTGTCTACCTGAGTACACAGAATGAAATTCACAAAGAGTTTATGACGTGGAACCGAAATTTCTCCTCTTTAATATCCTGTCAGTTGTGCAGTTAAGATGCGCTGCAGCGTCACATGTTCATTCATTGGCCGCCAAACTTTAAATTTTTTCATTTTCTGTCAAAATCTGTATGCTTATCAATTTGTGTCCAATTTGCATTACCCCTTCTTGGTGTGTCGTTTTTTTTTTGTCTAAGAGTGTATACAGAAATATCAGAAGGGTTCAAAAACAAATGACACAGAAAAACTTGCAACGGACAAAAAACTGAAGTTGAATGCGACTGCCATGTCCTCTGATATGGATTTAAAATTAATTCTATAGTCTCTGATATTTACGATAGGTTGTCGTACTATATACCACTCAAGATGGAGCTCGTGAACACCAAATGTAGATGGAAGGCATCTTTAGAGCTCAAATTCTGAGCAACTGCCAGTAAAAGAATCATAATTAAACGTCCATTATGGAGAGATAAAAAATAAGTAAAACATGACCAGAACTGTACAGAAATAATTTGGGAAGATTGTTTGCGCATTCATAAAGTTGGCAAATATCAAAACACAGTGAGAAATATCGAAGCTTATTTTCTAACTGTCCATCGATTCGAAAATATTGACGCTCTAATTGACTGTTTGAAATGACATCAAAGGAGACAAGAAAAAGGATTTTTTTCTTTAGTTAGACTTTAAGTTTGAAACAATAAATATTATATTAAATAATATTACTTAATAATATGCTATTAAATATTCAGGCAACTAAGTACGATATTTAATGATTTTCCCCCTATAAATATTCAGCACAAGATATATCTAAAATAGGAGAAAAGAGTCATACCGTCTTAAATAACATAGCCTTGATACGATGCAAGTATATTTTACTAAATTAGAAAATTCAACATTTGCTTAGTTGCCTTTCCGTGATTTCAGTAGCCAATGTGTTATTGTTAAACCTACAGATAATCTGGTATTGAAGATACTGATGTAACTCTAACATGATACAAATGATACACTTGTTCTTGGCTTGCAGGGCTCTTTGGATACATTATCATTAGGTTAGTCTTCATACCTGGATCCTCGGACACAAACAACATCGAATAATACTCAATTTCAACTCAGTTAAGGATAAATACATCTTATAGATCATAAAGTTTCTCTGATCTTGATATTAATAGAATTTAACTGAAATTATCGAGTCAAACAACATTTTTGCTTTGAGGCTACACCAGACATCGTTACATCCGGACTTCGTCGATCAATAAAAATGTATTTCAGATTTTACAGTAGGAAGAAGTTTAATAAAGAAGAATCGTAAGTTATATTTGACTGTGAGTCACATTTTTATGTTAGGCATCGTTGGGCAGTTGAAGTTGTTTATTGGTTATGAATATTTAATCCTTTCTTAATCTCGGTAAAAAAATGGTTTTGTCTGCAAAATTTCGCTAACAGTGAGCTAATTTATTTTTTACGTCAGTTAAAGTTTATTATTTCAGCAATGATTTTACACCTTTGTTTGTTACAATTTAAAATATGGAATATCTGATGTGGATGTGTATATATTTATAAATGTTATATAAATATTTATATCTATATAGGGGAGAGAAAAGTGAAGTAGAAATTTAAAGAAAGTCATGCACGTGCATAAAATTAAACATTTACTTAAAATAAAATTATTCATAGTGTTTTTTATAGATGAAATAGTATGTGTTCAGTTGAAATTAAATTAAAATATACGGAAATAACCTAAAGGATTCTTTTGTTATTCTCTGTTTTTCTCGAAAATCATCAATTACTCTTTTTTTTCTTGTAAACGTAAACTTTCAGGCCAGCTGAAAAGAATTTCGGTCCCTGTAATATTTTTTGAATGGCAGGGATTAATTTTCCTTCCTTTAGTTTGTCCGCAATAAAGTGAAGATTGATTAAAACTGCACAGAAACTTCAAGAAACGGTCCATTTTATCTTAATGGCAAGTACTTTGGTTTAAAGAAAGAGCAGTTTGTATATATCTTCAGGTTAAGGTTTTAAAGAAGTTAGTTCTTTTATTCATTGACTTTATTTAAAAGAAAGTAATTAGTAAGAATGCAATGTTATTCACTAAAGTTTTGTTACAGTGTATCGACTTGAACTGAAACACATTATCATAAATTTCTCATCCAAAATACTCTAATTTTGTTTTTAAAAACTAATTAGATATTTTGCTTTCTCTGTATTGAGGATTTTTTTAAAGTTTTCTTATTTAATGTATGGTGTAATATGCACCTGAGTAAAAATTTAAATTAATTCATCGAAACAATTTTATAAAAAACTAGGTTTTTTCAGTCCTGTAAACATCATGTACTATTTTTTAGTTTTATTTTAACTTTTTAGTTTTATTTTCCGGAACAACTTAGTTTGTTTTGGAAAAATCGCATCAAGACAAATTAAACAACCCAGGGAATAGAAAAACCTTAAGCTACTCCCTATAAGTAACTGCAAATGGAATAGAAATGATTGTTTATAGCATATACAGCTTTATTTTTGAAGAGCATTGTAAAAGAAGTATACTCTATATACAAAGGCGGACAAATGACGCTCAGGGATTGTTGTGGTTGACCCCAACCTACAAAATTCGAAGGTTCGAATTGCTACCACGAACAGCAGGGAAGAGTTAAAACCATGGAGAAAGCAAATAAATAAACATATATTAATAAATAAATAAATAAATAAATAAACATATGCAAGTGTCCGAAAATACCAGACAAAACAGGAAAAGGAGGGGGAACATTAGCTAATAAGAGTCTTCCAAACTGCATTTGTATCAATTGAATGCTAAAGGTTCGGTTTCTGAATTTGACAGAAGCCTCAAGGTACCTGGATTATATAAAATACGAGGATTTATAGGAATTACAGTGTTGAGTTTTAATACAATAGCTACATTCATAAACATTCAGATATGAATTATGATCTATTTAAATACTTGGAAAAATATTTACTAAGATATCGTTCTGCTAATACAATAGAAAAATATAGCGGAAGACCCCAGTATATGGTTTCACTTACATCCACGTAGTTGATCTTCGCTCCATACATCACATGATTCCTCCCAAGCTCTTTAAGGAGATGCTCTGATTTTTCAGGCTCGTCCAGTCTAGCGACCACTTTCTGGACAAATCCCATGACGCGAAGACCATGAGCCCTAAGCTCCTTGCTGTGACGAAGTTCCTCCTTTGAGAGTCCTTTGAAAGGCATAAATACGTCTTGGACATCTGGGTGGGTTTCGAATAAGCTAAAAAAAGGAAGAAATATAAAATTAAGCGGCTAATTATTTATATCTCATTAATTGTTTAATTGCTTATGATATGGATTACTCGAACTCACTGCTTCTTTAGAAAACCTACTTTTAACTTGCCCTATAACGGTTTGAAATAAATTAGTGAAACGTCGTTCTAAAAGACTTCAATTGATCAGAATAAAAAATGAGCTACTAATTAGCCAAATGTTTAACATTTTAGCAAATACCCTCACCAAACAGCCTGTAGCGTTAGGTTAACGAACACATGATTATTGATGATTTCAATTTAATATTCTTTTAAAGAGCAAGAGGCATGCGCAGAAAGATTATTTGAAGATGAAAACTAATGATGGACCAGTTTGGAAAGGGTAAAAATATTAAACAAATCAGTATTAGTTAAATTGCTAGAATTAAAAGGATTTTAATTTAAAAAATGCTAGGGTTTGTTATCAGAATCTTCCTGATATTATACATTTGCGTGATAATTATCAATGAGATTAAGAGAGTGTCTTAAAATTTACTAGTTGTTTGATAAAATCTTTCATTTTCACTGCAATGATTTTTTTTAAAAACCTGAATACATACTGCTTTACTATGTACTGAATTTGTCCAATTCAGTTACTTATTTCTCAGCTTAAAACCTATACAAATGCACTTGATCACTCCTTTCAGTTTTTAATGCATTTGAATAATTAATAATGTGCCAATTTCTGTTACAATATATTATAATTGAACAGTTAAAAACAAGTTAGTACTACATTTAAATTGCATTTAAGTAACACCGTATTCGACTGGTACTGGAATACGATGTAAGGTTTATCAGACTGCCTCTGTAAGCAACCTAGATATATTGTAACGGGTTCAGCTTTCTGCTGCCAGAGCTATCACTGGTATCCGCATTAGCTGTCCGAGGGACACAGTACTGTATGAGGCTGACCTCCAAACCCTCAGGCCTCGTAGTAGGTTTCTGCTGGCCATATACTTTGCAAACCTCATCAATTATGGAGATCAGCACAGAACATCTAGTTATGGGCGTAACTGGAATAACAATCGCCTTCTAAAAAGAGAGAGCTCGCTTTGTTGTACTGAAAGTGAGGGTTGGCTGCAAAGCGAAATTGAACATGTCTCTCTGGCGTGCTGTATGGAAGTCACGGCTTCATTTCATGATCGGGTCTTTTTCAGGACTGAACTCTGCTTATACACTAACAAAGGCACGCAGCATCCAGATTATCTTAAACAGTTCGCTTTGGAAACTGTTCATAAAATTCCCTGTTTGAATCGTTGCAGATTTAGGGCCTGTTCACATAGGAGTCCGTTGCGTTGCGTTAAGGAAAAGATGACGTTGAGACGAAAATAAACCAATCATAGGCCTCCAAACGATTAGCAATGAAATTTTTAACGTCTATGATTGGTTTATTTTCGTCTCAACGTCATCTTTCCCTTAACGCTACGCAAAGGACTCCTATGTGAACAGGCCCGTATACTGACGGCAGCTAGGGTGGTGGCGCTATCTCCGGCAGCGGGGTGTACTTCAAGTAGGGGAATGGCATTAGGGCATGTAGGAGAAACCTCAACTACTGCTCAGTTTTTCGGTCGGAGCTCATAGCTATTGAGGAGGATTTAAATTATTGTGTCAATGTGGGAGTTAATACATACATCTGGATTCTAAGTGATAGCCGTAGTTCTATTCAGCACCTGGCTGAATAGTGGAAACATGATGACAGAATGGCAGTGAATATTGTTCGGCATTTGGGATGCTTGAGTGTCCATAATAGTATTTATTTTCAATGGGTACCGCCACACGTAGATATAAACGGTAATGAGGATGTGAATGGACTGGCCAAGGAGGGCAGTAAAAAGGGTTCTTTTGGGGGCGGCTGTCTTCCTTTTTCGGAACTTGCTTCACGGGTCAAACTTGAAATAAACTCTTCATGGGGAATGGCCCCTGTATATGATTGGTATGGTTGCGGCCATCCTAGTCTTGCTTTATTTGAGGCAAGCAGTAGGGGAGAACAGATAGCTCTGGCCAGGCTCCGCAGCGGTCATCTTCGTGCTCTACGGTTTGTGTCGGGCTTTAAAGTCTACCCCCTTTGCCCGAGGTGCAGTTTGGCTCAGGCCAGATCAACTCATATTCTGACATGTATTGGTTGCCAGAGGAGCCAACTGTACTCCAATACTGGTGCGGTTCTTCATTTTTTAAAAACTCATGAGTTCATGCACTTGATCTGATGTTGCTGTCAGGTGGGATAAGCAGTAACAACACATATAAATAAAAAAACTGATGATTTAAATAAAATAGTTTGACATCTAGCCTATAAGTCATTCCTTTTTATACTAAACTAAAATGCCCAAATTCTTATGAAGCGTAAATCACCTTTCCTTAGTCTCGCGATTTTATGACAGAGGGTAGATATATGCACATTTTATAGACTTGATTTTGTTTTATTGGTAATACATGAAGAGTGATTTTGTCCGAGCTTTTCGTATTACATTTCTGGTATCCAGAAACTGCTACAGAAATATTAGTCTCACAAAATTACTTATGATTAATCAAGAACCCGTAAAGTGAATTTTCAGATTCTTATTTAGTCGAGAATATGTGAATGGAATTTGTATCAGAAATAACAATGCAATAAGACATATTTCTATGAAGCACGTTCTCACATTCTCTCTAGATTTACTGCTATATATTACGGCTGGTAATTGCTTGCTCTTATTCTTAGAACTTAAGTTCCTTTTTTAAATTACTATATAATTTTGATCAATAATTATTCACTCTTAAAGGAAATTTATTATTCCTATCACCCCCTAAAGGAAGCATAGTTGTTATTTAGCACGAGAACTGCTTTGCATATACTTAAATTACAGGTAGGGAAGATATGAATACTCCGGAAGACTTTAGCTTATCTCTAATTTGAAACGATGTAGGTAAAGGTGATCCTTAAGACCTCATTAAAGTACGCTTAGTTATCAAAGTAAATTATAATTCTTGTATAATACTTAACAGTAATTTAGATTAATTATGAATGGAAGAGCTTTAGATATGTGATTCTATTTGTTATCATACTTTAATAAATTTCTATGAATGTTATCCATGGTTTGGACTAACAAATATTTCATGCGCATTCTGCATTGGAAAGTTCAAATATATTTACTAATAAATTTGAAAAATATTAAAAAATAGGAGCAATAATTTTTTAGTCTAATAAATATATTTCTGATTTTTGAGTGTTCATCTTGTAATGCCCTTACTTACATTTTTATAATACATACTAAAGGAAAAAAATTTCTCTCTTTTACAATATGGCACAAAATTATGGTATACAATCACATCAAAATGAAGCCTTTAATGAATGGAATTCTAATTCATACGGCAGATATTCAAGGAAGAAAGAGAAGCAGGTTCATTGTCGACAGAGACTGGTAAAAATAAACGTATGCAGCCAGCACCATGTCGTATTGCAGTTAAAAGTCAGCATGTTGTGGGCTGACCTCAAAGAGGGCTTGAAATATGAGGATTAAACTTCGAAATAAGTTATTCTCAAACTTTCCGGAATAGTCTAAGGCCTGCCGCAGACTAAGAAAGCGCGTGTCTGAAACACGCATGTTTGACACAAGTTGCGTTGAAAAACCAGTTATTTAAGCGCCGAGTGTTTACATCAATCAGACATGCGTCATTTTGATTCTGTCTCTTCGGTGTCGCACAAGTAAGGTAGTCAGCATTTTTGTCGCGTGTCCTGTTACGTCGCAAGCATGGTGGGTCGAATTATCAAAACTTGTGATTTCAATTAGGGTTTAACGGTTTTTCAAACCCGGTTTTAAAAAACCGGTTTTTAAAATACATTTGTCACATTTGAAAACCGGTTTTTAAATTAAAAAAACCGGTTTAAAAGAATTGAAATTATTATGTAAAAATTAATTTTTAACTTATTTGATTTCTTGAAGACCCCGAAGAAAAAGTTACAAATCCAAAGACACTGAAGCTGAATTTTCATTATTTGAGGCAATGAATAAAAGAACCAAAAACTTAGATTTGTTATTTGATGCCCTGAAAACTGTAAAACCAAGCTCAGTAACTAATGAACGACTATTTTCAATTTCAGGCAATATTGTGTCCAAAATAAGAACAAGACTTAGTCACCGTTCAGTGGATATTTTGTGTTTTTTAAAATCCTATTTTCTTATGAGAAATTAAAATTAGTGAAATAAATATAAATATAAATATTATTTGAAATTTGAATTTTTTGTTTGAGGTTTCGTTATTTTGTGTAAGTAATGTGTAATCCTTAATTTTTTTTATATTTTGAGTTTGATATTGATTTCGCTTTTTGTTATTTTATATCATTTATTAAATAAAATATTTTTCCCTATTCTATTTTTTTTTGGACAAAAATTCGAAAACCGGCTAAAACCGGTTTTGGAAATCTGGAATTCGAAAACCGGTTTTTCAAAAAGTAGGTTTTTGTATAAACCCTAATTTCAATGTGCGCTCTCTGGCAGTTATTAAACGTAGCTTGTGTCAGACAGGTGTGTTTCAGACACACGTTTTCTCAGTGTGCGGCAGACCTTAGAGTCCAGAAACGGGATTCAATGTCCAGAGTTTCGAATAAACACCTGGCAGTCTCTCGTTATAAGTTCTGTGTGAGGCAGAAAATTTACTAAACAAAACTTGATTTTGTAGAGCAGAACTTTTATGCCTTATTCTGTTAATGCATAATGAGGAACATTATGCGCTAACAGAATGCATGAATTGAGATGCAAGCAATGCATGAATTGAGAATAGAATAACTTTTACATTGTTAGAGGAGAAATTTATACCTTCACCACGACAATTAAAGTAGATCAAAATATAATTTACTCAAAATTTATAAAAACTTTAAGAAAAGTTGTTTTATTTAAACGTCCTACTATGAATAACTTCTATTTAGATAAATTAACTAATTTATAGGTATACGCAATGTTCAAAGTTGTCAGCCCTTTGTGATTTAATTATCAAATGATATTCAGATAGTAAAATTAGTTGCTATATAAGAGGATTGTCGGAATCAAAATAATCCTACAAAATTGAAATACAGATTCGATCTTGTACAAAGTGCAAAACTCTGAGGAATGCAAGGCGTTTGGAGATTAAATGGAGAAGCTTTAAAATGAAATTATAAACACCTTCATAATCGTACTTAAAATGTTCTAGCATCTGATATATTCAAGTTTAATATTTTAAAACGCTAACATATGGAAGGACTTAAAGTCAGCTTAAGATCTTTCAGGGGATGAAAATGATATGCAAGGTGACACTTTAAAAGGATTTTTATTGTAACAAGGGAAAGGAAAACAGATTTATGTAACAGAGTAGGCGTTTAATTGAATGCATCGTTATAGTTTTATCCAAATTATTTTCCCGCAGAAAATAGAACTTGTTGTTACCCCGCAGAAAATGGAAATTTAATCATTCCCTCCAGAGAATTGGTTAAATATATTATCTTTGCTTTCTCGTTAACAATGCTAGATCTAATATGCATAGCTTTAAAATATCGTGAAAATTAACATCTCAGTAACAGGATCCGAAAATTTGGAAAAATTGTGTTAATTAGTGAGCTTGAAAGGACAGAATGTAGAAAGCTATGAATTTTTTTTTCTTTGGACTATGGGTTTAAATGGATTATTTAAAGACTAAATATCTTCTAAATTCAGTTTCATGATTTAAAACTGCGACCCACTGATTTCATTATATTTTGGAATTCTATAACAGAGCTTACATTTTACGCTTAATAAGACCTGATTTCAGGATTATGATTAAATATGATCCCCTTGGTTGAAATTACTAGTCCAAATAATATACTAGAAAAAAGACTCGGAGGCAAATCATCTTACGGGAACTTTTTATTCCTCTTTCGGCCACATTTCCTGTTTCTTTAGAGGTTCCAAACAAAAAAGGATGCCTTTCCATGAAACATACATTATGCAAAAAATTATTACTCTGGACACATTTATTAAACATTTATTCTTTCTAAAATAACTGCTGAATTCAATAATAGCATCGAAATTCGGAACGTATATGTCGTGACATATGCGCACAATTTAATTTTTATTATAGTTTACGTATAGGATGCGCATAGTATTCATGCGTATAGTATAGTGTACGTATAGTATTCATGCGTATAGTATAGTGTATGTATAGTATTCATGCATATAGTATAGTGTACGTACAGTATTCATGCGTATAGTATAGTGTACGTATAGTATTCATGCGTATAGTATAGTATGCGTATAGTATAGTATGCGTATAGTATTCATGAGTATAGTATAATGTACGTATAGTATTCATGTTAGTTGAATCCGTCTTTAACAATAGTCACGTTAATCCCGAAACTCTTCTAATTACAATAATAATAGGTTGCTACACTCTAAAGCAGTGCTTCCTAACTGATTGTCCGATAGAACTCAAGAAGTGGTCAGGAGTGACTAAATATAAGTTTTATTGTTTTAAAACGACTTATAATTTAAACAATTTTTTTTAAACTGGGAGCAAAAAAAACAAACAACTTTAGCTCAAAATTTTTTGTACACGGCCTAAAAATTCCTGTATTTCTCCCGCTTTCTGACGTTTTGAGTTAAAAAAAAATCTTCTTTCTGCTGAAAAATCTCTAATATGTTATGTGACAACGATTCGTAGTGTCATGGCAGTTTTACAGCTAGTAGAGCAAATACAAGCTGATAAAGCATGTTAATTTTTAAGTTTTCATAGGCTTTTATGTTTGCTATTAAATTTTATTTTACTTTCAATTTTTTATTTAGTTTATTTGTAACTTTTTATTAAAGTTTGTTTTTTATTACAATTTTTTTCAGGAAATAAAACCCGTTTTTGCCTCTAAAGGGATTGGTTGTGAGGTGGATCCCCATGAAGCTTTTTTTTTTCCTGACAAGTGGCTCTGATGAACAAAAGGTTAAGAGCCACTGCATTAAAGTCTTCTTAAGACCAAATAATTTCAATATCACCACATTTGCTGTAAAACTTGTAACCATACTCCCCACAGAATTTTGAGATTGTTACTATCTAAAACACCCTCTGATCGCCAAAACTGAAATTTTCCAGTCCTATACTGAAATCCAGAGAGACAATCAGGGGTTAAAAAGAATGCAACACAGAACTGTATAGATTTTTCTTGGTTTTTCTCAGCGAGAGCCAGTCAGACGTCAAATGTTAATCCTTGAAATTATGTTGCGTGGCAAGGTAGCCTTTAAACTGTTGCTGTTGAAAACAGCCATTCTTGTTTATTTAGAGGACGTGAGAGTTTTTAGGATCTGACATCCAACATTAAACCTTGTTCAAAGTTGTTTGCACTGATATGCCACTATAGTCCCAGAGAATTATACGAGAATGGACTGCCGAGATACCTTCCAGTATTTTAAGACTGAAAAATATCTCTGAGATCCATTGTCGTATGTCTTATACTGAGAAACAAGTGACGAAGTTCTTACTACTTGAATTGAAAAGCATTGTAGTTATGAATAAAAGTTACATTTCTTAAGAAAGTAAGTTTTCAATATTATAGAAGCAATTTCTGCTCTCTTTTCATTGATAATCTCCTATAAAAGCCTTCACCGCCTTTTGCTCTGTCTGATCTGGATTAAATTTTCTAATTTTTTAAAATTTTATTTTGCTAAATTTTTATGTTGACATAAATTTATATTTATCTAATAAGATATTTTATAGCCCGATATGAATAAATCGAGGGATTTAACCAAAAGAATGATGCTGACAAATCCTTTGATATACAACCCTGACGGTTTTGTTTCCATCAGATCTACTCTTATTTTCTTCTGTGTTGGTATCGAATCTAATTGATAAATCAATTAGATTCGTGAATTAGATAAGATCCTACTGACTTATTCAATTACGTGTACTCTCAAGAAATCATCTACATATCATGAAACTAAATCAATTTGTGAGATCATATGATACAATGCTCATATTGAAATAATTTAATCAAAGACGAACTTTTTGTTTTGAAGTCAAAAATAAATTTTTCCCTTCTCAAATGTTACGTTTTTTACAAAACCCTGATTTAAAATTTTTTCACTTGCATTTGTTTTGTAAATAAAACAATTATTTTCTGTACCGAAAAAAACCCTCCTGAATTAAAAATATGTTTGACTATTATACAAATAACCTGAATGTTAGTCTAAGAAATGTCAAGTAACGGTGTTTCTTTTCTTTCCAAAGATAAATGTAGAAAGGTTATATGAGGAAAAGGATTTTGATAACTATGAGCATCTCCTATTGGGTGAAACTGTGTATAATTTCACAGTTTATAACCCTTCATATATTTGGTCAGGGTACGATCGAATGCATATTTTTGTGTTCAATACAATATTATTACTGAAACACATAATTACAGAAGGTCGTTCGCACTTTATGGAAACGATTTTGCAATTTGTTTTTGGCGTTTGTATTTTGAGATAAATATTTGGCAACTTCAGAATAATCGTCTGCTATTGTTTTGTTTTGATTGGAATGTAAAATAAAAGATTTATTTTGAAAATGGCTCCTACAATTGACAGAGGGCTCAAAGGTTACGTAACTGCACTTTCCGGGGAGAAATATTTGTATTAACAAATTATAAAGTGGTGTAAAAATTTCGTTTATGGCATTTCAAAAATAGATATTTATAATATATTAAATTTGAAAGTGGAAAAACGTCTAACTGAAAGTAAAAATGAAAACATGACCACTAAACCTCATCCTAAGACTGTTCGAACGCAGGTAAATATCAAGAAAGGGAAGTCTCTGATCCTAAAAGAAAATACGCCAACTCAAAGATCCATTGCATTGAAACTAGGAATGTCTTCTGGCACTGTAAGTAAAATCATTCATAAAGATTTGAAGTTAAAAAAGATGTTTAAACCTAAAGTTCATCTGCTTTTGCCAAAGCATTTTGCTGAAAGAAAAACAAATCGTAGAAAATTATATGAAAAACACCTAGCTGCTGAAAAATGAAAATTTGTGGTAACACTCGATGGGGCATGGGTGTATTTAAGAGACTGTAGTAAAAAAAGATCAATTTTCTATTGATCAACTGACGGGAATTACCGTACGAAATGGGTTCGTCAGTCTACAGAAAAGTTCTCAAAGGAGTTCATGATAGTAGCAGGATTTTGTTACAACGACAAATTAAAAATAAAAAAAGTCTCAAGTAAAGCCAAAATTAATTCACTCTACTATCAGCAAAATATTTTAGAACCAATTTTTGAAGAAGAAATTCCAGCCTTATATGGAAAGGACATTGATAAAGTTAAGCTTCTTATGGACAAAGCCTCTAGTCACACGTTTAAATCAACTACCGCTTATTTAGCAAAGATAGAATCAGAAACAGGAATAAGATGTATCCCATATAATGAAATACCTGTAAAATTACCTGACTCTTCTCCAATGGACTTTTGCGATTTCGGTTTTTTAATACGAGCCTTAGGAAAACGGCATCTAAGAACACTGAACGGACTTTGGAAAACGGTCCAAGAGGAATGAGGTAATACTGACATGACAGTACTAAGCAAAAATTTACTTTCATGGAAAATTCGAGCTAGAGCTATTGTCAAGAACCATGGCTATCAGATAAAAGCAAATCACCGCATAAAATACGGCATTTTTTCATAAAACTCAACTATCAAAATAGTTTCCATAAAGTGCTAACGACCTTCTGTATGCTATATATCTCGTTCAGTACAATAACTTTTGAAAATTGCAATGGAAATGTTAAGTTCTTCGAAGAGGATCGAAGTTTTGTCGGAAGATGAAAGTAATTTATCATTGTATTATCAGTCATAACCTTTTGACTAAAAAAACATTACGGACAGCCAAAAAGTGTCGAAGTTTAATTGGGAAAAAAGCAAAAGAAAACTATAGCAAATTCTGGAAGATCTAGATACAACAAAGTATTGAATTCTACTCCATGTCCAACTCTCTTTTCATTGACGCGTGCATAAATTTGAATATTGAGCATTTGAATTCCTTCACCGAGATTCAAATATACATACGTCTAGCTTAAAATGCTAAGTTTCTCCTCTCTTATGAGTTCTACAAGAAATCGTAGCCGATAAGTACACTGGAGGGATAATTCCAAACGCAGGATTCTCTTCAATATTTACTGTTGGCTGACAAAGTTCAGTCTTCCAGTCCACGTCAGAAAGAATTATCGTCCATCCCGAATTCTGGTAAAAAATTTAGAGTAATCGAAGCTAGTAAATCTCATTTAGTAAACGCCCTTATGGGAGGGCACATATGCAAATGCAAACATCAGATAAATTTAAATCTCATTTAGATGATTTACCTGGGTTAAAAATCCTCTATATTTTTTTATGCTCATGTAGGAATTTTAGGAAATTGACAACTGTCAAAATTGTCAGTTTAAAAATAGGAAATTTGCTTTTAAGTGTTAAAAGGTTCAAATTAATGGGAAAATGTACATTCAATAAATTCTTAAATTTTAGAGTTTTAGGCATATTTGTTACTTAAGCTAACAACTGGTGTATACAGGGTGTCCCAAAACGACCGCATAAACTCTGCACAGCTAGATTCCTCGTTGGGAGTACATAAAAACTGCCCAAAGAAGCGTTCCTGTACGATCCATAGTTTACGAGAAAAATACGAAAAACAAAGTATAACGTCACTGCCGGTGCAAGAAAAAAACACTTTATTGGACATATCAACAACAATATTTGCATATCTTTCCAGACGATAATGTTTAAAACGTTCGCCGCGCATATCGCATCATGCATACGCGCCCGCCATGGAATGACGTTAAGCCGCCGTTGAACTGGTATTTAAAAGACTGCATCTTGCAGCTACCAGTAGTCTTCGTATGGTGGCCATGTACTCCGTTCGTGACTACTGCGACATGTACTTGATGCACGGCCGATGTAATGAAAATGCCTTACGGACTGCTAGGGAGTATGCCCGTCGATATCCGTCCCGCCGTCCTCCTGATGTCAACGTCATCCGTAGGCTGGACGACAGACTGCGAAATACGGAAGCGTCTTGCCAACAGCCAATCTTCACGATACTGTAAGACCGCGGAGCGGCCTGACGGTAGCACAGGCGGATGCAATACTGCAGCGGGTAGAAGAGACGCACTAGGTAAGCACACGCGCATTAGCCCGTGAGATGACTTCGAGTAAAAGAATTGGGCAGAGGCTTTTACGGTCTGAGAGGCTACACCCATTTCGGTACACAATCGTGCAAGGTCTGAAACCAGATGACTTTCAGAAACGCGTGGCCTTCTGTGAATGGCTGTTGCAGCAACAGAACACAGATAATGGTTTCATTGCACATATCCTGTGGATACTTGGTGTTTCGTACTTGGTGTTTCTCAATGAGGTCTTAACCGAATTCCTCGATGACATACCATTAGCGGCAATACAGGAAGTTTGGTTCCAGCATGATGGGGCTCCGGCGCATTTCTGTGCTCCTGTACGTGGTTGGCTGGATATGGAATACCCCGGCCGCTGTATCGGACGTGGGTGTCCGGTTCAATGGCCGCCACGTTCGCCAGATCTTACACCGTTGGATTTTTTCCTATGGGGCCATCTCAAGGAACCGGTGTATCGAGACGTAGTGACAACACAAATGGACTTAGTTGCTCGTCTGCATGCTGCTTGTACTTCGGTGGACCCCGCGATGCTGCAACGTGTGATGACAGCCATTCCACGGCGTGCTCAACCCTGCCTCGACATGCACGGCGGACACTTTGAACATCTGCTTTAAATTGTGCATGCTGTTGATATGTTCAATAAAGTGTTTTTTCTTGCACCGGCAGTGACGTCATACTTTGTTTTTCGTATTTTTCTCGTAAACTATGGATCGTACAGGAACGCTTCTTTGGGCAGTTTTTATGTACTCCCAACGAGGAATCTAGCTGTGCAGAGTTTATGCGGTCGTTTTGGGACACCCTGTATAGATCAAGCAGTGATAACTTTTAAAATGATTACATATATCGAAGTTTGTCTAGAACTTTAGTGAGAGTAAAATCATCATTCGTCTTCACGAAAAGTATGAGTTAATTATAGTAAAAATTCTCCTTATAAGCAAAGGAGGTATATACCTTGAAAGTTTATGATAAAGACCGATAGCGATAGCTTATTGAAGAACGAAAACAAACCAAGATTAAGAACAGCGAAATGTTTGAAGAGAAAAACCCGAAATATCCCTTAATATGATTCAGTAATCAACCAGCAGCCTAAAACAATATGAAACTTATGAAAAAATAAAACCAAAATTTTTACAATGTAAGTGTTACTGATATGCATACAAAATAGCATTCGAAGTACGTTTGTGAACGTCGGTATCAAGCATACGTTCAGTTTTCACCTATATCTTAAATTGTGAAACTCAAAACACAAACTAAGCAGGTGAGATTTTGTAGTTTATATATAAACTTATCAAAATAATAAAATTACTGAATTTTAATAAGTTATAGAAGACTTTATAGAGAAAATTAAGCTTGAAATATAAACGGGGCAATAAGACCCGTTAACAAGATCTAAGTACTTCGAAAGTAGTTTATTCCGCCCTATTTCAAAGTTCCTGTGTCAACGTAAATAACTTCAAATCTGAATGATCCTATATTCATGGCGTCTGTATTCATCAGTCAGAAAATTATTTACGCATAATTTGAGCAGCTGTGATAAAAGTAATAAATGATGGGATGTTGGAATTTTGAGTGGGGCTCATGGCTTTTGCTTATAGAAATATAGATTCATATCCAGTAAGGGTGGATTTATTTAACAAGTGATTAGATTAAAAGATTAACCATTAAGGGGGCACAGTAACACCTTTAATCTTGTCGAAAATGCTGAAAACATAGTCATGTTAAAACAAATCAAACTTTAATAAAATTGCAAAACGAAATGTCGTTTTCAATAGGTATTTGGTTAACACATTTTGAATTATATACTCTGCAAAAATGAAAGGTTTACTTTGTAAATTAATATTTTTATTACATGTTTAGATAATGGATATGAGTCTAAGATACGGAATGCCTTTAATCACTGCGCGCTCCATAAAACATAAAAATGTACACGCAGGAATAAAATGGTCATTGAAATATATTTACAATACACCTACCTTTAATTTAAAACCAAAATACTGGTAAAAAGTATTGAATAATTTTTTAAATGTTCATAAATTGTAAAAAATTCACAATAGAAAAAGAAATTTACAAGTTCTTTCCTTGAAAAACAAATTAATTTTTAAAAAAATTCTAAGTTTTTTATTTTAAGTTATAGGTTGCCACAACATATACATATGGTTAAATTTTTATCAATATTGCGCTAATAGTTTGGTAGTAACAGAACACATAATGTTAAAAAATTTGCTGTTTTGAGAAAACTCAATTTAAAGTCTCACTGCCTCTTTAACCTTTAATTTATTGGACTGAAATAGCTCAAAATGCTTCCGATGTATAAACAGAACCTTCTTTTAGAAGATTATTTTCAATTACTTTTTTCCTTCATCCTTTTAGCTATTCGAGCCTCTAATGTCACTCCTATTTACCTCCCCCTAGAAGGTCCTGTGCCCCCTAAAACATTTAAGAATTTTTTTATGCATGAGTATATAAATATAAATAATATGTATATAACTATTAAACGTAGATGTTTAATTTAAAGCATTGTCATAGAAATTGGAGGAAGGCTGCAAATGGGAACTCTTTGAGTATACGTTATTGTAGTCTAAAGGATTAAATAGAGGAAGAAATTAATTCGCTCAATTAATCTTTTGTCAAAAAAGTAATTTGCCTTATCTCTGTAAATCCCGAAAATCTCGCACGTTATCTCTAAACGAGTGGTATAACTTCAAAAAGACAAAATAAGGAAAACTTCCTACTGACGTTTCACTAATAGAATTTATCTCAATATGTTACTTAACTAGAACTTTCATTTCCTAAGAAGCGTTTTAATGGAAACTAATAAAAACATTTTTCTGCATGTTGGAAAAACATTCATAACAAAAACGGATTTTATAATGTGTGTTTTCCAAAAACTGTATTTCGTGATGCTTTTATTTTATCAAAGGAAAAATTAATATTGTAGACTTTTTTTAAAAAATTTTAAATTCTTGAGCCACAGTAATTCATTTCAAACACTAATGACTCCATATTCCTGCTTTTAGGCTAAACAAGGAGAAAATTACTTCAATTGTACATTATAATCTCGCTTACACATTTCTCAATTAAATTTTTTTTTAAAACCCAGAACGCTTTCCTCCAAAAAACTGTGTACGAATTTCCATAGCTTGCGGGAATAGAAAATATGACTTTTTTTTCCGCTGAGGATAAAAAAAATTATATTATGGATTTAACTTGAAGCTAATTATGTGCCTTATCAAAGATAACAAGAAGTCTTAGCAGTAATGCTCGTTTTCAATACAAAGTTTATGCTGAGTGTAATACACAACATCCCACATCATCTAATAAAAAATTATTAAATGATTAAAAATAAAAAGAACAACAGCAGTAGTACAAGAATCAATAAAGTATAACCTTAGCTCAGAATCGATCTAGTTTAGTGACCCATCTTTCAACTTTAAAGTTGAGAAATCAAGACTAATTAAAAATGAATTCGTGTCTAGGCCGGATATGGGCACGTTAAATCCGTAGACCGGAAAGTTCTTCTATGAGGTCAGTGGGTGGGGAAGGTATGATCCCCCCAGATCTTGCTCCTGGGGGTGCTCAGTCAAAATGAGGAGGTACCTAGCACTCCTCAGCCTGCAAAGCCTATATGGACCTAGTCTGGAACTTCCGGCCAGGAGGCATTTGCAGCCACAACAACAACAACAACAACAACAACAACAACAACAATAATGAATGAACTGATAACACAAAAATGTCATTAATAACTGGTTCAAAGAATGTTTACTATGAGACATAATCTTAAATGTCCTTTCAAGAAAATTCCTGGAAATTTTAGGAGAATCAGGTTTCGGTAAAGATTTGTAAAGTATCCAATTGGATAATCCCAAAAAGCGAAAACTGTTATAAAATCCTTAAAACAACCCCTCCCTCCCCAAAAAACTGACCATAGTTCAAGGAATGAATGTAAGAGAAAGCGTTATAGCCCATTATTATGAAACATAATCCTGCAACAGAATCTAGAATAATGAACTGCGTGTAACCAATATAATTAAACAGGAATCATGGGCTCGGTGGCCCAGTTTGCAAGAGCAGCGGGCCAGTGATCTTAACGTCCCTGGTACGATGCTCGTCTCGGCAAATCCACCGCCGTGTTCAGTAATGGTAGCCTGTACACGTAAAATCTGTAGTGGCTGCAATGTCCTCCAAGTTCCAAATTTACCTCTGGACCTAGTGTTCCGGTATCGTCACTTGACTGAGTTCAAAATTACAGGACCGGTCATTTAGCCAAGTCGGACTCCGACCCTTGTGGTGCTATTTCAAAAACAGGAGCCGCCCCTTTCAGCCCAATAGTCTATTAGGACCTCTTGAATGGAATCTCCAACCAGGTGGCGCTAGGAACAACAACGACACAACAACAACAAACGGAAATCGCTTTCATGAAACGAGGTGAAAGATTGGAAATTAGAAGAGGAGTAATCTAACAGAGCAGATAAAGACATCTGTTTTGTAACCGAAAAAGGTTGAAGGAGAATCTGCTACGTCAAGTTTTATCTTTCTGTTCTAAATAACGACATTCAATGAAACAAATGAATAATTTACATGTAAATGTCATTATTATGAGAGAAAATTATATGACATTTAAATAACGGTATGTTATCATCATGGTTAATTCATGTTAACAAACTGTAAGGGCTAGAATTCATATTAATAAATTTCATTTACTTGTAATCATCTAGAGGTGAGAACGCTGGCTTCAAAGTTTTTGATCAATCTATATTAATAAAGTAACAGAAGTGTTTGTCGAGATCACGTGACCGTAACGTGACCGGGCGGACCCATGCTCGAAAATAAATGGCCGACAAATATAGGAATCGATGTATTTTTTTTTCTCATGAAAGTACATAAATGTTACATATTTGTAAAGAGCTTCGAAAACTGATATTTTTTTCTGCGTGCACTTATTCTGTTAATTCAATAGTTTTAGAGACATTTGGATTCTAATGAAGCTTCATCCCGCTGAGAAATCAAATCATATACATCCAGTATGTGTAGTGGTGCAGCCATCTGTTGGCAGCGACGAGAATGAGAATTGACTTGAATTTAACACATTTGTAGGCCTTTGTTTTCTTTTGTGGGGCCTGAAGTACATAAATATGTTACACGGATGGCTTGAGCGTAGCTAGGCGAAGCCCGGCTAGTATGTACTATTTGCAGATGATCGCAGAGTAACAAACGAACTAGGAAATGCAATTGGAGGACCATACTGGCTTCACGACAGAAATTAGTGACCGTGACAAATAATTTGATTCTTAAAAAAATAATAAATCAAGTGTTATACGCCGTCAATATCGTTCGTCATTGGACAGAGAGGCCAAATTTCTTAACGCGTTTGCCTCAAACGACAGGGAAAAGCTTACAAAGTGCGAAATTCCCAAACTGACATTTTTACATATCCGACAAAATTATCTAGCCGTCAGAACACTGCATCGAGGCGTGTGTTCGATCCCTACTTCTGGCATGTAGAAAATAAAAACCATAAAAATGTTACTGTAATATTTCTGGGAAAAATAATCATGTATTTCATTAAAATATCGAAACGAAATTGAACTGAACTTTTTTTTTTACTGGAATTCCTTTTACTTTTTATATACCGAGAATTTACTCAATTTATATACCGGGTGGTTATAATTAAATTTCCCCAATAAACGGCATCCTACAGCGCAAACGGGTGAACGGAATGCAACGAAATTTTGTATATGGTCTATACACGAGATGCGCTAACAGAATTTCGAAAAAAAAAAATTTAGTTCCAAAATGTTCACTAGATGGCGCCTTTTCGGAAAAAACATGAAATTTGACACAATAAACCAAAACGGAGTACAGAAACAATATTAACAATCCAGAACAAGAATTATGAGTAATAAAATGTAAAACCGGGCAAAGCTGTCAGTTGTAGGAGAAAAATGTCGAGATTTGCATGTTTGGGAAGAAGAGGAAGCTTTATGCAAAACACGTTATAAAACGTTTGCAGACGTTGTCATGTTTAAGTCGATGTTTCCGGCTGTACTAATGTCGGTCTCTTTAGTTGAACGTGCGTTACTGGTGAAGCTGTTTTACGAAAACAAGGGGAATGCTTCTGCTGCAGTTCGTGAATTTCGTCGTAGAAAGAATCTATGGCGTGGACCAATGCTTACTAAAGGTATCCGGGCCATGATTAAGAGATTTGAAGAGATGGGGAAATTAGGAGTTCAACCTGGAAGATGCCGTAAATGTGTCACACCGGTACTTGTTGATGCCGTCAAGACAGCTGTTGAAAACACTGTCCATCGACTTGAAATTTTGCAGGTGAATGAAGGTGGTCACGTGGAGCAGCTTTCCCTACATCGTCCTGGACACGATTAACAACTGCTCCTCTTGTGCAATTTCCTCCTAATCTGTTCTTGTTTCTGCAAACTGAACTGTTTTTGTTTCTCCCTTACCTTTACTTAATGTGGTTCGAAAACAAGGTGATCAGAAACTAGTCAATAAATGTTAATATTGTTTCTGTATTCCGTTTTGGTCGTTTATTGTGTTAAATTTCATGTTTTTCCCGAAAAGGCGCCCTCTGGTGGACATTTTGGAACTATTTTTTTTTTTTCGAAATTCCGTGAGCGTATCTCGTGTATAGCCCATATACAAAATTTCGTTGCATTCCGCTCACCCGTTTGCGCTGTAGGATGCCGTTTATAGGGGAAGTTTAATTATAACCACCCGGTATAATATAGTTTGAATCACTGAAATCAATTAATACATTTTTAATTAAGGGGACTAGGACACAAAATTGTTCGAATTTTCGAAAAAAAATATTGCATTAAAATTTTCTGTGTTCTTTTACGTTTAAAATGACGTCTAAATAATGTTTCTATCTTAATTAGAATAGGAGAAATTATTATTTTTTTTGCAACATTCTAATAGTAGCCAATCGTTGTTTAAACCTGTGCGTTTTTCTGCCTGAAGGGTTTTTTCCCTATTTCTCGTCTTTAAATCGTTATAAGTCAAGAACCGTTAAAGATAAATGGTTGAAACTTGTAATTTGTCTTTTTCAACTATTTTACTTTAATTTTATTTCAGCAAATTAAAAAAAAATATTCACTTTTGAAAATATGATTTTTTAAAAATAAGTTTTAAAAATAAGATTTTTTTGTAATTTTTCATATAAATATTTTTAATTTTTTTTACAAATTAATATTTAAAAGAATGGTGAATCAAAATTAAAACTTATATATTTCTGTTTAATTAAATGAAAAAATTTTGAAATTCGGCAAATAATATTTCGAGTTATAACGATTTTAAATTAACCCACTTTTATTAAAAATTTTAAATTAAAAATTTTTTTTAAACTGTTTGAGAAGTTTTATGATGTAATTTTGTTTGCAAATTATATGGTTAACCATCACAAAAAAATTTAAAATTTTAACACAATAAATAAAAATATTTTTAAAATGTGTCTCGGACCCCCTTAAATTTGCACAACAACCAAGAAAATATTAGCTTTGTATATTATTATAACAGCGTTAACTGCATTCACAGGTTTTGAAAAATATTTTATTTAATTGTTGCGCCTTGAAACAAATCAGAGGGTAAAGATTTTCAATTTGGTTATCAGACAATTTCAGGATAGCGAAAACGCGACAATAGATAAATGTAATTTATAACGGTTACTTAAATATTTGCTAATGTGTATAGGTTTTACCTTAAAAATGAACACGAACACCAGATGAAATATTTCAGCTTATTTGCAAACTAATTTCAAACTAAGACTAGATAAACATCTCATGCTTAAACTGGAATGCCACATCAGCAGCGTAGAAGACTAGAAATTTAATTACAGGGATGTACTATGAGAAAAGAGGACGTAAAAGAAGAGTTTAGATTTAGGAAATGCAAATTTTGTTCGTTGCATGTAACTATATGCAGCTGTTTCAAGTAACAGAGTAAAGAACATTTAAAGAATAATTTCTAAAATCAGAGCTATCCCATAAAACAGTATAAAGTTAAAAATCAATGTACTGTTAATAGGCTTAAGAATATAGAAAGATCCAGTACAAGAAAAGTTTAATCTCATTTATACATTTATATATTATAAATTTTTTATGCATTTTTAGTTCTTTTAGCTTAACAGCTAGAATTAAATTTTAGCACTTAAAATCTTGAGATAAAATTTAGATAAATATCTGGAGAGTTAAGCTTTAAAGTTTATTTATCTTCTAATGGTTTGTTGTTATACATAATGACAATACTTTTATCTATGTTATATACTCATCATGCTAGCAATAAAATAAGAATTATAAGCATTAAATGTTAGTTAAGGCGAAGAAAATCGGTAGAGAATATCTTGTTAGAAGTATGCTTATAAATATTGTTACTTTTTATCTTTGTTATTTTATAAATCCAACCACTGTAAATGTGTTATAAAGATATATAAAACTACAATATTCCAGACAGTTTTGATAACTAACAAGTATCAAAATAAATCAAAATAAATACAATGAAAGGAAGTTATAAACTCTTTGATAACGTGTTGTGATTCATGTAGTATGCTTTCTTCCACTCACTCAATCTCATATACATATGCATATACATATACATATACATACATAGCAATGATTAAGGAAAGTTTAATGAAATACAACGTTATAATAGTGAATTTCTAGCTATTGCAGTAAGGTTGGTTTATCATTTTGTTGCGCGTCAATTTTTCCTAAAATCAGGATATTTGAAGTACATTCCCCTGCACGTGATTTAAACTTAAAAATCAACACATATTTGATGCTGTTGCACAATTACACTCATCTCTAAGTAAAAGTGTAAAGGGAATGCTGCCAAAGTTTTTTTTTTTCTTTCTAATGCGGCAGGCGATTGGACATTATCCTTACGCCATATACGCTGCGGAATTGCCTGCCATTCAGTTAATGGAGCACCGTATAGGCCAGCGTTACCCCCTACAAACCGGTCCCGTAATTTTGAAAGTCCCTAATTATGTTGCCCGGTAATTGTGAAATAGAGATAACAAATGGTAGGTAAATGCAGAGTATTAGGAGTCAAACGAGTTTGCATTTTATTCAAGAAGAAAGACTTGTGATACGAAAGAACATCACCCTGTTTATTTCATATGTTTGTGTTTTATCCGTTATTCTTAAATCACACTGTTTTCATATATTTTCGTATAAAAATAGTCCACGTTTGTTATGTAAAGATTTATTCATGTTTAATATTCAGTAAATATATGTCTGAATCACTATAATTACATCCTCACAGTATTAAGTATAAGGTAAGGGTGAATTAGTAATAAAAGTGAATTTCTGTTCATCTTGTGAGTGATTTCAAGTTAGAAAGACAAATTTGTCCAACGAAACAATTTAAATGTCAAAATCATACCACAACTTTACGGATAAATTTCAATTAATCGGAAAGAAAAAGCTTTTGTTTTTCCGTAATCCTTTTAATCTCGATTTTTTTCTTTCTCTTAAATATCTAAATGTCATCCGCAGATCTCAGCTTCATTAATGTTTAAGATATTTGAAGTTTTTATTTTTTATTTTTTTTATTACAAATGCCCAGAAGATTGGCTATGACGCCATTAGTTCTCAGATAAAAGGCGATACTGCTGGCCATTCATTTAAGGAGACACCGTATAGGGGGCCAGCATTACCCCCTACAAGCCGGTCCCGTAATTTAGAACCGAGTCAAGTGACGAGACCGATACACTTGACCCTGCATCTTCAGAGGTAATTTTGAGAACTTGGATGGCATTGCAACCACGACAGATTTTCGCGCACCAGCCACCATTAATGTACACGGCTGTGGATTTGTCAGCAACGGGCATCGAACCAGTGACGTTCAGATCACAGGCTCACTGCCTTTGCCAGCTGGGCCACCTCTCTCTAAGAAATATTTCCGTCGAGCCGGAATACGACCATACTATCTTGTAGTATTAACAATTACTAGATAAGATTATTTATATCAGTTCAGATGTCATTGGTTCATTACTTTCATTAAAGAAATATTAAAATTTACAACAACTTTTAATATTTCTCAGCGAGTACATGTACCAAAGTCACATAAAAGTGAACTAGACAACCAAGCCACGGTCAAAATATTTATAGCACTGCGAGGCGACGCCAGCTTTACTTCACTTTGGAGTCTCTTTTACCAGCATGCGATGCCGTATGGGGACCAGTCAAAGTCATGCTGTCGCACCAACTTCACAGTGAAGTCCCTATGGTAATGTCACAGAGAGACTAAATTATGTCCTCAAAATTCGGTCACAGCTGTGACTGGGACCAGTGTGACTCTCTGCATGGTCACTTCGGCGGTATTTCGACTGTCTGTACTATTAAGGTAATTTGTAAACAAACACACACACGCATATATATATACTATATATATATATATATATATATATATATATATATATATATATACACTACTTGACAATTGCTAAGGAACAACTGGTTTTTTCAAACTAGCGTTCCCGATAGCATACCAATCACAGTAAAATGAAATGCAGAGGGCGTAATAGGGCAGGACCTGTTATTTGTATAAAAGACAGTGCACGAAAACTCTGTATTCATTCGAAAGTTCATGCAGTTAGGTGTTTGACGAAAATAGCGCCGTAGGTTGTTGGAAGATATTTCGGTGAAAAACAGTGTGGTGAGGCAATAATTAAGTGCAAAATGTCTGCAAGAGAACATTTGAGTGCGTGTGATCATGGACGAGTAGTTTGACGGCTCAAAGCAAGACAAAGTGTCACTTCTGTGGCCATAGTAATGGGAGTGGCAAAAAGTGTCATATCGCGATTAAAAAAGGCCGCTGTATGTGAAAATGCTCTGCTAAAGCATGCCGATGGTTGTGGAAGGAACACCACACCTCAAGAGGATCGATATGTATCCCTAGTGGCGAGAAGAAACAGACATCTCACTCCTTGCCACATAGCTGTACATCTTGCAACCGCTACCGGTACAAATGTATCAGCTAGAACCATTTCTAGGCGATTAAATCAGGTTGGTTTGTATGCACGGAAGCCTGTTCAATGCATCCCACTTCAACCACTCCATCGTCGAGAAAGATTACGTTGGTGTAAGGAACATAGTGGTTGGGGTCAGCAGAAGTGGTCCAGAGTGATGTTTTCTGACGAATCCCGTTTCACTGTGACATGTGATTCTGGCAACCAGTTAGTGTGGAGAAAGAGGAGAACACGTTATGCACCACAGAATGTTCAGGAACGTCATCGGTATGGCCAAGGCGTGATGGTGTGGGCAGGCATTAAGCACAATGGCAAAAGACCGCTTCACATCTTTGAGCGAGGTACTGTTACATCGCAGCGGTATTGCAGAGACATTATTCTGGATCATGTTCGTCGTTTTAGGGGTGCGATAGGTCCAGATTTTCTGTTTATGGACGAGAATGCGTGCCCACACAGGACCGCCGAAGTATCGGACACACTAGAAAGTGAAAATATTGAACGTATGACATGGCCTGCTTACTCTCCTGACCTAAATCCTATACAGCTTGCATGGGATACTCTTGGCAGACGTGTTTCTCAAACAACTCGCCCTCCCCGGACCATGCAAGAACTGAAAATCGCGTTGAGAGAGAAGTGGGACAATATGCCCCCAAGGACTCCTCAATACTTTAGTAGACAACATGAAAAACAGATGCACAATGTGCACTAGTGTCCGAGGAGGTCACATACCTTACTAAGGTACTCATAACTGTTTCATTCTGGCAGGAAGACCCATTTTTTCGTGGCTGTTTGGAAATGCTCCAAAGAGCATCTTTTTTGTTTTTAGTTTTTTGTTTTCTTCTTTTTCCATGTGGCGAAATCTGTACCATTTTGCATAATAAATAATGCACAGTATCTCTACTAAATATGTACTATGTTTCATTTCTTCAATCAATGTCTATTATGAAATATTCCGAAAAATGTGACTGTTCCTTAGTCAAGCAGTGTAGAAATTCATACACGTATGTATATATGTATGTATATAATTTATATGTATAGTATGTTTAAATTTTGGGAATCATTAATTTTTTCTTATTAATAAGATTAAAACTGCTATTAAATTGAAACTATGTAATTATTTGACTGAGTTACTTTTAACTTTGATGTTTTGTTTATACAAAAATTAATGGAAATTTAAACCCATGATAAATTACTGGCCGAAGAAATTGAAAATTAAACAAACTGTACGTAAATTGTCCTCCTAAATTTTATCAGTGACTTCATTAAATTAACGCTAGTATCATTTTTATGAAGTCTTGGATGTAATTTACAACTAATCCACTGGAAGGAATTTCTTTTCGTAATTAAAACTGCTGCATTTGCTCATTTCGCGGATCACCATTTTGCCATTAATTACATTCTGCATAAATTAAAATCTGAACAAGACTTCTTACAAGGTAAAAAGAACGTACTCGTTTTCGAATGTAAGGGAAAGTAAAAACTCCATAATGAAAATTGTATTACTGAATTAGGTAATGTCTTAAATTGAAATAGTTTAAATTAAAATGTTAAATGTTACGAGTAAACACACCTTCCAGTGTGAAAATTTTATCTTAGATTTTGTATAATCTTAGATAAAATTTTATCTTTCAGCATAGGCTTCAGTGTCAGAGCTTCAAAAATGCATTTGAAGTTATTTTTTCAACTCTATTAACTCATTACTGTCTGATAAATTAGTGAGTTAATAGAGTTAAAAAAATAACTTCAAATGCATTTTTGAAGCTCTGACACTGAAACCTATGCTGAAAGATAAAATATTTCGAGATGGACGTAGATTTTAATCTAAATTTTTTATTCTCAAAATTGTTCAAGAACGCCAGATACTGCATTTTCGTTAATTGCACAGCCCTAATCAGACAAACAGTCTCGGCTTTGCTGTGACCATTCTACGAATCACATAAATCAATAGTCAAAGCGGAACGAAATTCGACCGTACGATTATCTCCTTTAGTGACTTCCTCAAGTGACTTCATTGTGAAATCGTTACGACATCTTGACTACGACTAGTCACTAGACGACATATGCAGGTCAAAGTGATTTCAGAGTGAAGTCTCTCAGTGACTGCGTAGTGCTATAGCTACTTCGCACTGACATGGATGTGTATTTCAACTTTCGCGACTATAAAGCGACGTCACTTTTGGGTCCTAGTGCAATATATTTTTTCCATCAAAAATGTTTTTTCCTCTATGCTTTTTACTTGTGAATAGAAAACATTCTATATTATATCATCGTAGCTCCTCAAAATGACCAAGCCGCGAGTCACAGTGACCTCGATGACCGAATTTTGAATCTAGTCTCTTTTTGACTTAGAAATTATCTCTTTAACTTCATTGGGAATTTGTTACGATAAACTGACATCGGCTAGTCACCATGTGACGTCCAAGTCATTTCTGTATTAAAAAATATGACGTCAGCCTGTAGCTCTGAAACTACTTCAAGATGACGTTGATATGTATTCCCCCCCCCCCCCCCCCAATGACCCGTGACTTGAAAGCGACGTCGATTTCTAATCACGGTGATAATAGATAAACCATTTAGATCTTTCAATGTCCATTTTTTTCTTGTCAAAAATTATTTTAAATGAATAACCGTAAAATATGAGGGAAAATTTTCAAGCTGTCCAGCAAAAACTCCTTCCTGATCCCAGCTCGATGTTACGAATAAAACCACTGTTTTTAACACTAGAAAGACGGGAATTTTTTTCTTACTAAAGAGACAGAAAGCCGTCATTTTGACAGTTAAAAATAAAATCAAAAATTTAATGGTTTTTTAAATGCTTAAATACTTTTGGACTATTTCATACCAATATATAAAATTAGTATATATTTCTATGCAGTATTAGTATATATTCTATGCAGGTATGCCGAGCTGACAGCCTGGCACGGTTTATCCGTAAAAATATATGCATGGTCTGTACAGTCCTTATTTTCCAACACCAATATTTCCGAAGAGTCAATATTTCTGTTATTAGCTTAAAGGGAGAAGAGACGAAAAGTAACTAACATTTTTCCAGTGTTATATTAAAATTTCTGCCTGTTTTCTATATTGCCGTCAAATTGACAGCTTTCAAGTCTTAATAGCTATACAACACATTTTCTCAACCTCTTTACTATAGAATATAATTTTGTAAATGTGTGTGCATATTTCGCGTAAAATTAGAAAAAGATCATAGAATTTCAGAAGCTCGAGGACATAAATACAGACATAGCGCTCAATAGTATGCCCGAAACCGTCAAAATGCCGGCAGCCGTCTTTCTAGTGTCTATTGCGTACAGTTTGAAATAGGAAAGATCATATACAGTGAAATGATGTGTTGAGCCATTACATGACTAAAAAGCAAATATTTTACTCCAACCCGCAAGACATAGGTAGCGACCCACGTTTCCGAGCGGCAGCTGAAAGGAAATTTGCACTAGATCTTCACACAGTAAAGGGTGAGTGGCGAAATATATACTTTCAGTAAGATGGAGACGACAAACGTTAAAAGCTTTTTTAAGCTTATAGAGAGTACCAGTACGTTGTATACTTAGATTCAATCGGAAATTGTCAAGTATTTCATCTATATATATAAAAGAGTTCCGTAACTGACTGACTCACTGACATACAACGCACAGACGAAATCGCTGGACCTAAAGGGCTGAAATTTTGCATGGCGATTCTTCTTATGGTGTAGGGGTGCACTAAGAAAGATTTTTGAAAAATTCTTCTTAGAGTTTTTAAATTAAATTTTTAAGCTGTTTTTGTAACTTTTTTAAATTTTGCATTTAAAACTACAATTTGAGGGTTATAAAATTAATATCACGAGAAATATCATAAAAATTCCTTTAAAATGAAATATTTCTCAAACTAACTTCCATTTCCTGATTTTTGGTGAATTTTTAAAGATTAATTTTTAGAATTTAATTTATTAAATGCTGATTACGTGATTTTTTTTCTGGTACTTTAAATAAATTTATCGTCATAACGTATTATCGTAACGTATTATTAACATTTATCGTAATAAATTTATTGCATAACAACTAAATAGACAAAAAAATATTTTTTTTCTCTCTAATGCAGCAGACGATTGAATATTATCCCAAAAAATAAATATCACTTACGATATTTTTATAAATATATATTTATATATATATTTTACATCAATTCTATACATTGATCGTCGCATTTATTATAAATATATATATATTTTTTCGGATTAATTGCATACATTGACCGTTGTATTTAATTTTAATGTACTCCGTAGCGATGTGCGGGTTTTCCGCTAGTTCATTATATAAGTGCAGTCTTTTCTACATCGTAACCGATGGTATCTCACTTATGCTTCGAGAGAATTAAAATGAATTTCTTTCTTTTAGTTCAAGGGAATTATTCTTGACTAGAATAATAATTCCCTCAGATATAGAATTGCATTATGTTTGTAAAATTTAAATATTTTAATTAAAGAAAACTAATAGAATAAAATTAATTCACCTTTTAATTTTCGAGAGAAACGCTGGTCTGCCACGTAAATTAGAGTAGAGTAATGTAATTTGAATTGTTTAATCTCTTGTCCCAAAATAAAAGAGAAGCATAAAAGTATTGTATTCAAGATAAAAAAATATATCTTTACAATTTTTAAATACATCTTTTTTTCTCATACTTTTATTTTTGTCAACTTTTACTTTTACTGTGTCAACTCAAAAGTTGCATCAGTATTAACGAGAATGTTTGTTTCATAAGGCTGTGCGTTACAGATGAATTTAAATAAATGTGATAGTTATTAAAAGAAAAATAATGAGTACAAAATATTTTTCACATTACTTCAAAGAATTTCTAATGAAGCAAGGTAATTAATTTGACTTTGATTTTGGCAGCAAATTATAACATGTTTGTCATTAGCTCGAACAGAACGTATTGCGACATATTTTTTTTTATTAAATTGATTACAAAAATAATTACAAGATAAAAAGAATTTTTTATATACCATATTTTTAAATTTTCTGGTGAATCATATAAACTTGACAATTCTATGTATTGATAAATACTTTAAAAATTTTTTTTGATGAATTATCCCATCAACTTGAAAGAAAATGAAGTTAATTGGAAGTTAATTTACGTTTAACTTTTTGTTCCACTCCCGGTCGATAGATGGCTGCACCAGTCTACAAAACAAAATTAACTGAAAATGAATTTAATGCTGCTTAAATTTGGCTAAAAGTACCAAAATAATGCATTGTCATCGTTTTCGGAGCTATTCTAAAAGTTTCAAATGTCTAGCTAGTCGGGAAGTTAGTTAAAAATCGATTGCAAGATTTGTACCAGACAAATACACAAACACACAAACAAGAAAGTGAGTTAATAAAAACATGGTAATGATGTTTATAACAAACCATGTTAGATCTGCTAGTTGATATCTTAAAGGAAATAAATTTTTTTTTTCCATTTACAGGATTCTTTAAAAATACCTCTTTTGAAAAGATAATCCACAGTGTCTTTAAATAGAACTCTTATATAAAACTATATAGCTTTCGATCGCCATAACAATAAGAGTCTTAGAGATATAGTATTCCAGAAATTATAATGTACTGCTTTGTAGGATATTTTTTCTACTATTTTCTTAAACAAATAAACACTCCTTAAACAAAAAAAAAATTGCAACGTTCTATTCGACAATTTACTCATAAATTTACAAGTGGTTAAATTTACTCTCTAAAGGGAAAAATTAATAAAATTCAACTGTCTACTTCATTTTATCATTTAATGTGCAGGGAGTTCTTGCCTTTGCTGGAAATTGATGGAAATTGCGTTAATTATTGTGTTTTTCAGTTTGTAGACAACTGAATTGCATTAAACAATACCTATATTATACTGGAGAGTTCATGTTAAGTAAAAAAGAATGCTTTGAAGATTATTGTAACTGTTTAAAATTCAAAACAATACCAAAGAAACGGATGTTGTGCAAATTAAACAACATCTCCCTCAAAATAGTAAAATGAAACTTACAACAAAATTAAGTTCGTATCATAGCTTATCGGGCGAATAAAACTGATGAAGTAAGGTATGGGCAGAAATTAAACAGAATTAAAGGGTGATTATAATTCAAGTTCCACTTTGAAATGGTCATAAAAGGAAAACTACTGGACCAAATGTTATCAAACTTGGTAATAGTTTAAAGGAGGTCATGAGAATTTCTTTTTCGCCAAAATCAAAGTTCAAAATCTCACCACTAGGGGGGAAATGGTGTTGTATGCAATATTGTTAAACGAAATAAGTACGATCTTGCATGGTTAGAGACATTGTCGATTCGTAAAAATGAGAACTCTGACAAACAGGCTCACTTTTATCTAGAAAATCAAATGACTTGTAATGCGCATCTGCATAAATCATTTGCTTCTTCCTGCCGTAAGGCAATTACAAGCCATTGTGGTTTTGCATAACCCCACAAACAGTTTCGTTTTAGAAACGATTAAAAATGTTTTAAACCGATATCTTCATGTCTTAGGACCGAATTCAGGCTTCAAAATTCACAAATTAGCGATCTGTAAGAAAACCATTTCCGGAATGCGCACACTTTAAATGGTAATTTTGTTTAGGTCAATGTTTCGTAATGGTATACAAAATGTTAAACCCGTGTAACAAAAGGTTAAATTAGATTCCGACCCATATTTCATTTAACAATATTGCATACAGCACCATTTCCTCCTCGTGGGGAGTTGCTGAACTTGTTTTGGAGGAAAAGAAATTCCCATGACCTCCTTTAAACTATTACCAAGTTTGATAAAATTTGGTCCAGTCGTTTTCCTTTTATGACCATTTCAAAGTGGAACTTTAATTATAACCACCTTATATACTCGTAGATACACTGATTTCAAAAAGTCTGGCATGATTCGTAAAACGCACAAAGCAAAATGTTAAAGCATACAGTAACAGAAATGACCATATTAGCATTGGCTAAACTAATCTCATCTTCACTTAAAAATTTTATCAATTGACGAATCAAGTTAAAAAGAAGAGGGCACATCACCACTCCATAAATAAACATATGTACACTGGCTAGAGTGTACATATCTTATTCAAGTTGCCTGCAAATGTCATGAAAAGTGAGGATGTCATTGTTAAACAAGAATACATTATGCCAGAAAAAATGTCAAGTTGACCTTTAATTAAAGGGAAGAACCATCTTAATTATGGTACCATGACAGTTATGAATAAAAGGTTTTGTGGCTCTTTCGTGTAGCCCGATCAGTGATTTTAAGACTGCGGAAAAGGTTCAAAAATACTTAAGCCGTTTGGCAATAAACTGCAAGATCGTTCAAGAATTACATCTCAGCATTAACTGTATTAAGACCTGTATAAGACATTAACTGTGTAACACCACAGGATGATGTCTGCAAGACAGCCTTGTGGAGTGCTTGAGGTGAAAGACAAACCTTTTTTTTGAAATTCTTGGAGAAATCAGTATATGCAAGACTTCCAGCAGTTTTTGTCGAGCTCACACTTGCCCACAAGTTGTTACGTTTAAAAAATAATCATGAACTGGATCAGTGGGGAAATGATCTCTTTTCTAATTAGTCCAGACTCAGTTTGAGGACTGATTTCTCACCGCAATATTATTACATGCAGAGAATGGTAATTATGTTGCTGTCCATCGGAGACTTCTACTGTCGTGGGGTACGACATATAAAAAAAAGAAAATAGAAAAGGTGCAGAAAAACCAATTAACAAACGGGACGGAAAATGGAATAGTAAAATGAAGCCAGACGATACGAGAAGAATGTCGTGGGGATACGATATGTTAGGAGTTCAAAAAGGGCAGACAACCCAATTAAATCGGATAGTCGGCGGTGTTATGAGAAAATTGAAATGGCACTTGATCAGACAAAGGACCGGATGAAGAAGAAGAAATTGAAAAGCAACAATTAAGAGTCGAAACAGCGAGGGGTATAGATAGAGGGGACATCGAGATGAAAAGGGAATTGTTGACAAAGAGAAGAGGACCCCACACATAGGAGATGTTCTGGGAAAACACGATTCCTAGAAAAACAGGAATGAGTCGAAGGCGGGATTGTTCGAATATAAAACGCTCCTCACTCTGAATAGTTAAAGAAATGATTAGGGGATGAAAAAGTTAACGAATCAAAGTGGAAGTAAAAAAAAGGTTGAACATGAGAGACGAATGAAAATGTAAAAGGCGGGGCGTTGAGAAGATAATAAAAAATAGAGAGAGTGAGAATATAAAATAATGATATAATTGATTTTCACTCCCAGACTTAGCACCCAAATAGAGAGTTGTAGCCTCGTAAGCGAGAAGTCTAAAGAGAAGATATGGGATATTGCGCCCCGACTTAGCGCATTGCTGTAAGCCTCCAACCCAACGATGAGAGGAGATTAGACGAATAGTGGAGACGAGAAAGATTGCCTGACCCCCGCAAGCTAGCGATGAGAGGAGCATAGAGGAGCATCGGAGCCGAGATAGATTGCCTGACCCCTGCAAGCTACTGATGAGATGATAGTAGTTGAGACACGGAACCAAGACAGGGTGCCTGACCCCCACAAGCAAAAGATGAAGAACCGATCCGGCCATTAAAGTCCGCCTATTCCCACGACAGGGAGCGATTCCGATAACCGTGTTCACCAGCGAAAGTGAATCCTGAAGAAAGATACCCCAATAGATGCACATGAATATGCCAGCCAATGTCCCCTTCTGCAGTCTGCAAAAATGGAGGTAACCTTTTATTACCTATTGCCAAAATGTCGAGAAATCCCCGAGTCTTATAATATAGGCGGAAGTTAGGGAATAATATATATATTGCGTACTGAAATGAAATTAGGACTGCGGAAAAGGATTTTAAGACTGCGGAAAAGGTTCAAAAATACTTAAGACGTTTGGCAATAAACTGCAAGATCGTTCAAGAATTACATCTCAGCATTAACTGTATCAAGACCTGTATAAGACATTAACTGTGTAACACCACAGGATGATGTCTGCAAGACAGCCTTGTGGAGTGCTTGAGGTGAAAGACAAACCTATTTTTTGAAATTCTTGGAGAAATCAGTATATGCAAGACTTCCAGCAGTTTTTGTCGAGCTCACACTTGCCCACAAGTTGTTACGTTTAAAAAATAATCATGAACTGGATCAGTGGGGAAATGATCTCTTTTCTAATTAGTCCAGACTCAGTTTGAGGACTGATTTCTCACCGCAATATTATTACATGCAGAGAATGGTAATTATGTTGCTGTCCTTCGGAGACATCTACCACCTTCGACATGTTGAGTGAGGACTTAGTAAAATCTTATTTTCGACTGTTTCGAAGCCCCGAGGTACCACAATTCACAGTGCTGGATGGTTCGGTCCATTTGCTACGCTAACTTTCACTCATGTCTGCTGTTCAAGAATTGTGTACCTCGAAACATATCTATATATTATATTATATTTATATTTTCAAATGCGGCGTTACTTGTCGTCTTTAGACATTCGCTCGAATGAGAATTACCGGACAGACAACACCTTGCAGACACCAGACTAGTAGTGGTCAACATCGAATGCAGCCCTAACTTACACCTCAAGACTGATTGCCATTCATTTAAAGAGGCACCATATATGCGGCCAGCACTAGATGAGCCGTTTCGACAAGAAGAAAAAGCACCTCTAATGCAAGACCTGGACTTTTCCTCCCAAATCAGGAATTATTGATACGAGGTTCAGCCCGTTGAAAAGGCAAACAGAATCTCTACCAATGCTGGGGCACAGAGTTTTTAATTTTTTTTCTAAAAAAAAAATTACATTTTGCCATCTATTTTTTAAATAAAATACTTAATTCCGTTATTAAATTATTTTTTGCTGGTGTTTGAATTTATTTTACTTCCGTCACTTTATCTAATGCACACATGAAGTTTCGTTCCATTGATGAACTGAAGTTTTTGAAACACTCTCAAGAATATATAAATTAACTTCAGTCAAATATGTAAGCATCGAAATCGAGAATCGTATGACATTTACCTGTGAAACACTCAGAAATTCCACCGTTTAACTGTTCATGTTTTTACTTTTCCGAAACTAATAATTAAGCTTATAATACCTTAACAATTTGCCCGTCAATCTGTGAAAGAATTTAGATGATTAGACGGCGAACAGATTTGAAATTTACTCGCTTCAACTAGTTTTAATTGATGCGTATATTACCATACAGAGTCAAGAAAATTCGGTTTCCTAGTTACGCATTTTCAACCCTAAATATTCGCGATTTCCATTTTAAGCACTTCAGAAACAATTAACTCAAACTTTCATTCAGTTACTTATCAATTGTTTACCCAGTTATTTAAAATATTTAAAAATTTTCGAATTGTGTCTATATTTTATTTTAATAACTTTTACCTGCTGTATGAATTCTTTTTAGATCTGTTTTTCCTCCATTAAATTGTTAATTTTTTGTACATTTTATTTTTAAAACTAATTTTCCCATCTGAGGTCGAATTAAGAACTTTTAATGTTTTAATCTATAATTTGTTCGCAGTTATCAAGGAAATAATTAAAAGAGCACTTAGCATGAAAATAAAATATATTTTGAATGCAAACCCTTGTTCACCTGCATAATTTTACTTCTTTATTAATGAAATATATTTTCTGAATGTAATCTTAATTAAATATAACTTTTAATCGAGCCCTAGATTTAATTTCTTTGTATTTCAAACATTATTACTCTCTTTTTACTTTTTCTGTTCTAAATTTATTCCCTTTTTATTCGCTTCGTGTCTAAATCGAACCTTGGACTTTTCGATTTTTGCTCTCTCAGCATTTTCTGATCCTCTTTCACATCTACACGATTTCTTGAATTTTATTTAATGACCCTATCTTGATTGAGCCCTAACTGCTATGGCAGCAGCAAAAATTCTTGCTGTTGTATATCAGTGAGCCAAGATAAAAACTTGAATAACGCGTTGTCCTTTAAAAAAGGGCTAAGTTTCAATTTTTAGGACGAAATGTCCTTAAAAAAAAGGCAACTTAGGCAGTGTTTTTGTAAATGAGTTAGATCCAATAAATTCTGGTATAAGACAGAGATGGATAGGGCTCTTTATAATTTCACATATTTGTAGTGTTTTCCCTATTATCCGAACCAATGACAGGGGGGAGATAGCACGAATAATCGAAAAAGGCAGATAATGCAATTTCTATTAAATTTTATCGCATTTTCAAAATGTAATACTACATTTGGGTTTCAATTTAATTTATGTCTAAAATCCGTAATTTATTTTGTTTTACCGAATCTCCGACATGTGCTTTTATATCACCACGAATTTTCATAGCTTGATAGGATATCACTGTAATTATAATCTCGGGATGTTAAAGAAGCGTTATTTTAGTACGTTATCGCATCCTTTAACAAATTAAAATCTTAGTTTATATATATATATATATATATATATATATATATATATATATATATATATACATATATATATATATATATATATATATATATATATATATATATATATATATATATATATGTATATATATATATATATATATATATGTATATATATATATATATATGTATATATATATATATATATATATATATATATATATATATATATATATGTATATATATATATATATATATGTATATATATATGTATATATATATATATATATATATATATATATATATATATATATATATATATATATATATATATATATATATATATACCCACACACATGCACTTCTGGCTTTTAAAATGAAACACCATGGAGGAGAGGTGATACAAACGTCAAATTCTTATGAAAAGAAGATGCTAGGAGTGCAAATGATTAGCATTTAAGCGCAATCGAACGACGGAGGAGGGAGAAATGACATCTGAAATTCTGTATAAAAGGACAGTTATGCAGCGGATTTCTCATTCGTAAATCGTATTTGAATGCTGGTTATTGGATTACAGAGGATCATGTTATACCTCGTATAAGAAGAAAAAATGGCTACCGACACGTGTCAGAATCCGATAGCGGCAGGATCGTGGCCCATCGAGAGTGCGGTTTATCATTCCGCGATGTTGCTACTCGCATTGGTTGGAATCCAACGACAGTCATACAAATATGGAATCGATGGGTTCAGGAGGGTCATACTGAACGTCATGCATGATCTCAACGGCCTCTCGCTAATAACGCCCGAGAGGACAAACATGTTGTCAAGTCGGCCTTGCAGGATCGTACAGCCACATCACGGGCCTTGAGTCAGAAAATGGGCTTATTTGCAGCAAGTATCCTCACGGACAGCGCAACGATGTCTGGATCAGCACGGACTGTATCCACGGTGACCATTATTGCAATGTCCTTTGACGCTGCAGCATAGAGACGCGGGACGACAGTGGTGCGTCCAATGACAAAACTGGATGAGTTCCGGTTTTTCTTGCAGTATCATGATAGACGTATCCATGTCTGGAGGCACAGAGGAGAATGTACGTGGCCTGCTCGCATTCGATATCGTCATACGGGTCTTGCACCTCGTGTGATGGTATGGACAGCCATTGGGTACACGACACGAACACCTCTTGATCGAGTCCTCGATAATCTGAACAGCCAACGTTACATTTTTCGGTCGCTGTGCCTTATCTTCGAGGCCTGGGAGATGTCATCTTTCAACAAGATAACATAAGACCGCATGTTTTTCGTTGTATCCTGACGAGTGGCCTCAACACAGAGGGTGTTCGCCTGTTGCCCTGACCAGCCCATTCTCGAGATCTCTCACCCATTGAAAACATCTGGTCGTGGAATGCTGAGAGATTGGGACACCACCGCTCTCCAGCCACTACGATTGACGAAATGTGCCATAGAAATGAAGCAGCATGAACGACTTTCCCGTATCTGTCATCCAAACCTAGTTAGACAAGAAGCCTAACAGGGTTAGAGCCGTTTTAGCTGCCAGACGCGGCAGCTGTGTTTATTAATTTCGGACCCTGTATAAACAAAATTGTCTACAAATTTAATCATATTTTCTTCCTACTACGCTGTATACGTACAATAAGTAAAAATTTGTTATTTGCTTTCCTTCTTGATGTTGCAATTTTAATAGCCAGCAGTGTATTATAATGTCGAAATAAATTTGAAAATAACAGTTTCCGTACTTCACACAAAACCGAACATTTTTCACGAGTTAAAAGCAAGAATCGATGGCGAGGCGAACCTAACGCTGATTTTCAACGTGACTCTCTGGGTGTTCTATTTATTACTTATTATCATAACTTTCTTTTTTATGCCATAATTTCTCTTTTTCATCCGCCTAAAATATCCTCATCAAATTCTTCTTTTCATTACATTTAAACCTTCGCTCTGAAATACTGTATTATAAAGAGAGAAACAATCCGTGATGTACAGCATGCATAAATTATGGTGTCCTATGGTGACTATGCTGTATGCGTACAATAAGTAAGCTTTAGTCATTTGCTTTAATTACTGGTGTTGCAATTTTAGGACCAGAAGTGTATATATATGTATGTATGTGTATATATATACACTGCTGGCCTCCCAAATTGCAACACCAAGAAAGACAAGAGCTATCACAACAAGATTTATTTTGTAGATAACATGTTGACCAAGTATCAAATGATTAAATTTATACACTTCTGTGAAGTGTGGTTCCTGCCAAAATCAGTAGCCAGAGTAGCCGCCATTGTTGGAGATCACCGCTCCCACACGCCTCGGCATTGATTCAAAGACACTTTGGATGAGTTCTTGGAGTACAGCAGACCAAGCAGCTTCCACACGTTGCCAAAGTTGATCTGTTGTGGCAGCTGGGGATGGAATCTGGGTCAATCGTAGAGCAACCATGGACCACATGTTTTCTATCGGCGAAAGATCCGGAGAGTGAGGCGGCCAGGGAAGCAATTCAATCTGGCGATTAACGAAGAACCGTTGGACAATGCGTGCCACGTGTGGTCGCGCATTATCCTGTTGAAATATGGCTGTGGGCAAGCCATGAAGGTAAGGAAGGACAACTGGCTCCAACACCTCGGAGATGTAGCGCTGGCTGTTTAAAGTGCCGGCAATGCGTACTAGAGGTGTGCGAGAGTGATATCCAATACCGCCCCATACCATAATGCCCGGTGCAGGACCAGTGTGGCGGTGCATAACGCAGCTGTTCAGCAGCCTCTCTTCACGGTGTCTCCAGACTCGAATACGACCATCGTGGTGTTGCAAACAGAATCGTGACTCGTCAGTAAAGACAATTTCATTCCATTCTGCCGTCCACATTCTTCTGTCATCGCACCATTGGCGGCGGAGACGTCTGTGGTTCTGCGTCAATGGTAGACAAAGCAATGGACGTCTTGCAGACAGACCAGTCTGCTGTAAACGGCGTCGAATGGTAAGCGCAGACACTGGATGATGCGTTACAGACTGCATGTGCTGTGCTATGGTTCGTGGTGTGACAGAGCGATCCGTCACTGCTATGCGCACAATTTGCTTGTCATCACGTGAAGTGGTGCGCTGAGGTGGATGCGATCGAACACGCCGGTCCGTCGTACCCTCCTGCATCCAACGATCACATATCCGCATTACAGTTGTTTGGTTTCGTCCAACACGACTACCGATTTCCCTGAAAGATAATCCACAATCTCGGTAGGCCACTATCCTTCCTCTGTCGAACTCGGATACTTGATCAAAAGATGATCGCTGTTTTCAACGAGGCATAATTGATCGTTTTTTTGAAAAAAACACAAGAAAAACACAATTGCCGAACTTGAAATCGTCGAAATCTCCAAGCCTTAAATAGCGCTTTGAAGTGGCGCCACAGGCGCGCGTGATGTGCGTCTGCTCTGAAATTCTAATCATTTGCAGACCTCACCTCCGCTACTGCATGTTGTAAATTTCATGTTATTTGCATGTTTTCTTCAGGGTGATGCATTTACAGTGGCCAGCAGTGTATATATATATATGTATGTGTATATTTATATATATATGAATGTATATATATATATATATATATATATATATATATATATATATATATGACAAGACTCGGACGCAGCTGCAGAATAATCGTAAATGAGTCCACTGTGCGGGCGAAATACACAAAAATGCAGACTCAGATATTACAGAAACTACATATCGATGTCGTGGCGTTAATTAAAATATTAATTAACCACTCCGTTTCGCGAATTCGACCGACCCTCTCCAGCGGGTTAAACGCGTGTCCAATCTCTCTCGGAAATCCAAGTTGTGTATTTGCTTATTAAACCCCAGAAGCGGAGAGCTCTGCAAAAATCGCGTAATCGCATGAATCAGACCATGTGACTCCACTGCAAACTGAAAGCGCGTACAAATAATAAATCTTTGGGTAGCGTGATGCGACTGTCCTTGAACCCCTGTTCGAAAACAACAACAGTTCCCGAACGTGGAGTTCAGTATAGTCCCATTAGTGAATCATTTTTTTCTTGAACCACGAATGTCTGAAAATTGCTTGAAGCTCTCGAATGATTTTAATTGCTTTTATTGGGCTTTCTCTAGATTTGACATATATATATATATATATATATATATATATATATATATATATATATATATATAAGATAAAGTTGAAAGAGAAAATCCAGTATGAGCACTAAAGCTACTATAGCCAGGAACCAAAAACATGAAAAGATAAGATTGCAAGAGGATTTAGACAATATTTCGTCTTCAGCGGTGTCAATACTGTCTAAAAACCAATGGATTGTTTCAGATGAGTATGATGAATACAATAAACATACTCAGACACCGTACAATCCATGAAAAACTGTAGAATTGAATAAAGAGTTGCTTAACCTTAGAACACCAAGCCTGGCGCTAGACAGAGTGGAAGTTAAGAATAAGTAACCTCAAGATGTATGACGTCACAAAACTTGCAACCAAGGAGATTATGGAAACACATAAACTGACCTACTATGGATACTGTGTTTTAGGACTATTAAACCTTTATGAATTTAGTTTTTTTATTATTATTACTATGAGTAATTTTTATCTTATTTTTATTTTTACTTAAGATTTCAATTTTATTTTTAAATTTTTTATATTTAGTAGTTGTAAGGTATATGATTCGATTCACAAGAATCGATCTTTTGAGTGAATGAATTAAAGAAGCTGCTTTAGATATGCTAAATTCGGCATACGCGCTTAGTATAAATACCATGCAGCGTCATTAAAAAAAAAAGGTGGTTAGGATTGAAGAAGGTTGTTAAAGTTGATAGATAAGCGATAGGGAGCTACGAGGTATGCATCTCTAGTACTATCCTGACCTAGTGCTTAGGGGGCCCAAAGTTTACGTGGCAGAATTTCTGGTTTGACTTACTGTTTGTCAGTATTCGAAATGTGTATTTCTATTGAATGATAATATATATATTCCGTACAAGTAGTACGTATGCTTATTGCTGTAAAAGCCAATTATATATGTGCAACGAATTCAATAAACATTGTTTCAGGTATAAACTGTGTTTGTTTCAAATTCAAACAGAGTGCCACTTCAAATTATATACAACTAAGTCTGGGTAGAAGTGAGTTTAGAAACTCTATATAGTTATTTTTTCTAATTTGACATATTATTATGATTTACTTATTAATTGCAACAGAACAAACTATTCATTAAAACTAAAACAACCAATTATGTGTTTGGATAGACTTTCGGGGTAATATTTACGTGTTAGCACAGCTATCAAGTCTAAAATATGCTTATTCCTATTGTCTTTAGAACATAGCCTATTTATACGAACTAACTGATTTACAATAATGTTATTAAAAACAGATTTATGTAAACAGGTTAGGTAATTTTAAAATTTAACAATATTAAAATCATAGTCAGATCTTTTGTCGTTTAAGTCAAAAGTAAATTTGCTATGAGAATTTAATTTAATGTTAATATCTAAAAAGTTTACATTAATATTATCTTGGCTACTTTTAATTAGTTCCAGATTAGGAGGGTAAAAATTTAAGTATATATGTTTATTACTTTTATTAATTACTATTATATCATCTATATACCTAAATTTATTGTAATTGCAATTATCTATATTATTAATTTCAAAATAATGTAAGTATAAATTAGCTAGCATACTTGAAGCATTTCCACCTTGTGGTACACAATTTGGTCTGTAAGTATATACTATTATTATGTACTATGTAAATATGTTTAGTTACAAAATCTAGGAGCCTATTGAAACGAGTTAGATTAAATTCGTTGCCTAAGTATTGAATATTATTTTGACCTAACTTTATGATTATTCTATTTAAATCAATTATATTGATATTATTAATTAAATCTTTAAAATCATAAGTTACTAGTGTTTTACAATTATCTAATGTTTGTAGTTTTCTAATTAGACTAAAGCTATTATCAATTATACCACAAACACCAGATATTATAGTTTTATAGATTAATTTACGGTAATTTAATAATATTACACTTGCTTTAGTAGCATAAGTGTTGTGACCACAGGTTACCGGTCTAAAAGCAATAGGTGTTTTATGAAATTTAGGAACTAAAGTAATATATGGAAAGAGATAGTTCTTTGATAATATACCTAGTAGTTTATATTTTGCTATAATTTTCTTAATAATAATACTAGTACTTTCTTTTAAAGGCTGAAAAATATCACTATTTTCTAGCTGTTTTTTTAAACTTATGGCAAAATATTTTTTACAAATAATTGCATATTTGTTGGCAGCTTTATCTACATAAGTGATTATTAAATATTCTTGTAATTTTGTTATAGCATCTTTCAAGTGTTTATAGGAATTATTAATGAAATTACTATAATTGGGTACTTTAGAATGTACTAGCTTAAGTAAATTAATTTTCCATTGGTTGAAGGCTTCTGTAGGTATAGAATAATTAATAGATATTTTGTATATAAATTTATCTAAATCAGCATTTAAAAAACTAATAATTTTCTTATTATTATTAGTACTAGGCAATCTATATTTAGTTCCCAAACTCATCAACTCAAGGAGGGCTAAATTATTCACTATTTCCAAATTGCCTATTATTACATGACCATGTGCCGTGTCAACATAACTATTGTATCTGGCAGATGACATACGCAATTTAAATTTATTGATTGAGAAAACATTTTTCAGACCTGATTATAGTTAAATATACATCTACCCATAGGCAGTGTATATTTAAAGGCACGTTTTACTTTTATATCATTTACAGGAAACATATCATGAAGTTTATCAAATAAACTATTGAAGATTATATTATTTAGTTTAGGGTTGGTAAAATTTAGTACCCAATAAGATTTATTAGCTGTGTTTTCTTTTTTAAATAAGTTTATTTTTAAATGATTAGCCCGTGTTAATAGTAAATCATAAACCAGATGCTGATAAAAATAATTCTTTATTTTAGTACTTAAAAATAGTTGATATAGTTTAATGATATGTTTTTTAACGATAGAATAAAGCCAAGCTTTTAATTTTTTATATTGATAATCAATAATATATATATATATATATATATATATATATATATATATATATATATATATATATATATATATATACAAGCATTATTACCCGGGTAGATATATAGATATAAAATTTTTCATGCATTCCATCAAAAAAATACTGGGCTGCATCCCTCGCTCTTCATCTTCATCTGGCCAGACAGAATGCGCCTAGCGCGTTTCTACTGAAATGATATACCCAGTGTTTTTTTGATGGAAATTTGATAATGATTGATGAAATATTTGATATCTATATATCTACCCGGGCAATCATTCTTTAAAAATAATTTCATTAATTTTCATATGCCTTCATATAACTAATGGACTAATAGTTCGGAATGAAAGTTTTGTCTCGTTATATTTCTCTGTTTAAATAGCTTTTCCTCCCACTGCTTAAAAAGCCCCAAAACTCTAAAAGATTTATCTTATTTCACGGAATAAGTAATTCAAATACATATCGTATGTTAACTCTATTTCGCGAATTTAGGGGAAAAATCCTGTAGAACTCTTAAACTTTTTCCCATTTTATGATCCTCAAACAATTAATATATTTAGATCAACAGAAGGCTTCCAAAATCTGGCCATGGGGCAGAACTTAATTTTTTTTTCCAAACTTTATTAAGTTCTATTAGTTTGAACGCCATTGTCTAAAATTGTCTAAAGCAGCGGTTCTCAACCTTTTTTGATCCACGACTCCACTAAACGTAAGAAAAATAAAATAAACACTTGCACCCCCCCGTCACCCCTCAGAACAACCCTCTTCACCCCACGCATCGAATTTCACTGATAACGGCGCTGGTTGTGGTGAAGGGGCTGTATCCACATTTAAGTGGTACGCGCACCTCTTAGGGGCACAAAAATCATTAAAAAATTAATTTTAAAAAACTAATTTAGCCCCAAATTTCATTTTTGCTGCGTTAATTTTCTCGGGTCGTAACCATTAAGTGTGGTGAATTTGGTTTCGGTGAGTGAAACATTCTATGATTCTATAGCGGACAAACACACAGACGAGCTTTTATATATATATATATATATATATATATATATATATATGTAATGATAAGTGGAGTAAGCTCGGGGTGTAGTCGTAAATAGGCAAATGGAAACTATGGCGGGCGAAGCAATGTCTGGGAATTTCAAACATCCCGGATCCATAACGTGGAGTCGGACAAATTTTAGGCAAATAGACGTGGTCGTGGAGGAAAGCACACCAGAGATAATAAGTTAAGTTCTACGGCAGCAAGGAAGACGCGATCTGCTTACAATATAGTACGACTTATTAGTTGACACCATCGCTAGACAACGTACAAAGTTGATTATGCTTAACACTTAGGCATAGTTTTACATAGTTGACGGACACATCGCGCGGCTGGCCGGTGAGCGGGGGGGCAACGCCCGCGCAAATTTGACAGGAACGAAAATCTGACATCTTTTTTCGTCGAGAGCAGACAAACAAAATCTACCGAGGCGAGAAAATCTCTCGCCCGAGTACGGGTCTATAAAACTTCTAATTCGTCAGAAACGTACACGTGATTAAATCGCGTCATATGGGGTGATCGGTAGAAAGTTCTCTAACCTTATATAACTGTTATAAAACGGTGCAGCGCGTGCCTTAAGGGAAAAATTAATAGATTACTTTGGTTGAATTTGATGGGTAATACTTTACTGCAAAGGGTGAAAGAATTTGGATTGGCGTTTTAATAATAAATAGGTTTGAAATTTATTGCATATATATATATATATATATATATATATATATATATATATATATATATATATATATATATATATATATATACAGTGGAATATCGATCTATCGCTTTTCAAGGGACCGATTGGAATGAACGATAAATGCGGGAAAACGATAGATGCGAAAACATAACAAAGCAATATGATCGTTGGGAATGTATAAAATGAACGACACTTATGGAAAAACGATGGATCCGAAAACGATCGATCGAGATTCCACTGTATATATATATATATATGTATATATATATATATATATATATATATATATATATATATATATATATATATATACATACATATGTAATATCCTAGACGGGCTGATGCTCAACAGACCGGTGAACTCGAACTAATCCAGGTAACTGGTAGGAGACCTGAATTCACACGGTGAAGTCATAGTATTTGTAGTCGACGGAGCATTAAACAGTAGAAGTGGTCGACGAGTGGAAGCAATCACAATGTAGAGTCAAATAAAATCCGACGTCAGAAAGGAATTAGGCGGTATGGTCATAGTACAGTTTTTTTTATTTTTGGAAATGTTGCTGGACATCTTTTATTCGAAATTACAATACCACAGATCTACACATCTCGACACATCGACCAGAAATCGCCAGACATACGGTAAATCCCGCAATGCAAAACTACATGCTTGTCGGATTAGAGCCGAACACGGAAGACCTCCAAAACTCTAGGTTCAAGCCCTGAGTACGGACGCGCTGGACTTTTAATTGGTTAAAAATCGACACCTGAATTTAACGCATCATATGGGGTGATGGTTTTCGAATGTTCCACGACATTCGATCTTATATAACTGTTGCCGGCACGTAGCCTTTAGGGGGAAAACTAAGAGTTTAATTTGGTATATCTAGATCAAAATCAAATTGAGGGATAATGTTCTGTTGCGGTAAGACTGAGTTAATGAAGGGAAAGATTTATCATTTCAATTTCCCCCCCCCCCGCTCCGGAAAAGACTTGCCAGAGGGGCCACCTCCCTCAGCAAGGCTCTCTATCAGGCGAGAAAAGTAATTTTGAATAATAATTTTGAGGAATAATTTCTGAAAAATTTTTGGTTCAGGAATTTAAAACTTTGTTTAACTATCATCCTTGTGTGTCCGCTCAAGTCATGAAAATATCACATAACTATAAATTACAATTTTAAATCACAACATAGCACAAAAAATAGGAACACTGAATGTTAATATTACTAACTAATAATGTGACATGTAATAAATATAATATATTTCAAACTCCTCCGCATAGTCCTGGCTGTACACTAAGTAGAGGTTCACCGTTTCAACACAAAAATGATATAACATTTCACAGAAATAAATAATATGAAGATTTAAATACACTAAAATTATTATTTTAGGATGTCATGGTAACACTTCAATAGTCACACAAAATTTAATGTATACTTAAAATGGAATGTAAAAAAATAACATTTTACTAAGGAACACAATATATCACAATATTTTTTTTTGTAAAGGTATTTGTGTTTGTGTGTGTGTAACCCACAACTGACTTAGGTTCAAATTCTCTCATAACTTTACAGCTAAGGAGTGAGCGTGTGTGTAGTTGTCTGCGTAAAAGTGGGTTTTCCTTCCCCATGTTGTATTAACAAAATGAATTAAAGAAAAATGGCCGTACTGTGGACGAACCGTTATTCTCCCGCAAGACATGGCAGCCAAAACAACATCTTGTTTTGGACGAAGATAGAAGAACAGGAAAAGTGGGTGTTTTCATGCCTGTGGAAGTATTAATAAGAATTGGGAGGGCAAGGAGCAGTCATTCCATGGTCTGTCTTTGTCATTAAAATCTAAGCATTTATTTTGTTCAGCACCTTAGGTGACTGAATTGTGAAGAGGGTTTGTTAAAGGTTAATAGGCAGCTGGGATGACTTCCAAAAACGACGGTAGAGGGGTGTGATAGGACAGAGTCTTCGAGAAGAAGAGAATTTATGAAAGATGAAAGAAGTAGAGTTGTCATATTCGGTAGTTTCACCCATGAGATCCAGAAGTTTAACACATAACAGGTTTCTAAGAGGAAGTTTAAACAAGATAGGTTTTTTTGTCAATTTATTTAATTTAATTTATTTAGACGACAAGCAAAGTTTAACCACCTAAAAAGTGGAGTCAAGGATGTTAGGCACCAAAAAAAAAATCAAAAAAGAAATGGATCGCGGAAAAATTCCAATGGATTGGAAAGCCATTGGGATTTTCCCACGTAGGTTCGAATCCTACTGACTTATATGTAATATCCTTGACGGGGTGATGCTCAACAGGCCGGTGAACACGAACTAATCCAGGTATCAGGTTGGAGACCTCAATTCACATTATGAAGTCAAAGTATTTGTAGTCGTCGGAGCATTAAACAGTAGAAGTGGTCGACGAGTGTAGGCAATCACAATCTAGAGTCAAATAAAATCCGACTCCAGAAAGGAAGAGGCGGTTTGGTTATAGTACCGTTTTTTTATTCTTGGAAATGATGCTGATCGTCCAGAATCGCCCAGAATAGTCCAGACATACGGTAAAATCCCGCAGCACAAAACTACATGCTCGTCGGACTGCAGCCAAACAGAGAAGACCGCAAAACCCCCAGGTTCACGCCCTCAGTTCAGGCGTTTTAATTGGTTAGGCGTTTTAAATGGCAGGAGTTTTAATTGATTAAAAATTGACACCTGACTTTAACGCGTCATATAGGGTGATGGTTTTCGAATTTTCCACGACATTCGATCTCATATAACTGTTGCCGGCACGTAGCTTTTAGAGGGAAAACTAATAGCTTAATTTGGTATATCTAGATCAAAATCAAATTGAGGGATAATGTTCCGTTGCGGTAAGACAAAGTTAATGAAGGGAAAAGTTTATCGTTTCATGTATATATATATATATATATATATATATATATATATATATATATATATATATATATATATATATATATATATATATATATATATACATACATACATACATATATATATACATATATATATATATATATACATATATATATATATATACATATATATATATATACATATATATATATATATACGTATATATATATGTATATATATACATATATATATACATATATATATATATATATACATATATATATACATATATATATATATATATACATATATATATATATACATATATATATATATACATATATATATATATATACATATATATATATACATATATATACATATACATATATATATATATATACATATATATATATATATATACATATATATATATATATACATATATATATATATATATATACATATATATATATATATACATATATATATATATATATATGTATATATATATATATATATATGTATATATATATATATATATATATATATATATATATACATATATATATATACATATATATATACATATATATATATACATATATATATATACATATATATATATATATATATATATATATATATATAAGCACATTAAAAACATGTTATTAAACATGTATTAAAAAACATGTAACCAAAAATTGCTGTGTTTGGGGAGAGCCCGGAACGAATTAATTGCATTTCCATTCATTTCAATGGGGAAATTTGATTCGAGATACGATATATTTCGATTTACGAGATAAGTCATGGAACGAATTAAACTCGTAAGTCGAGTCCCCACTGTATATATATATATATATATATATATATATATATATATATATATATATATATATATATATATATATATATATATATATATATATATATATATATATATATATATATATATATATATATACATGAATTTACTTTTTACTGATTACTGGCGAATAGGGAACATTTTCCCCAATCAAACAATACTTTACACAAATTTTGTCAAATATATTAGTACCATGTGTAATGCTCACTTTTCTTGATTTATAATTCCCCTATGGTTTTCTGCTTGGCATACATTTTCGCCACTTTGTCCTTGTTAATTTAAAATTGCATTTATTATGGCTGTTTTCACAAGGGAAAGTGATTGATCTCTTTATTACAATTTTCATATACGTACATATCATATTACTTCTCATTTTATTTCATTTATTCGCATCAAATACAGAACATTTATAAGTTTCTATTTTCAGGTGAATGTATTTCAGAAAGTGATATGCCCGATAGGAATACCATGTATTCTTGAATTTAATATAGTCTATGTTTACGATATGGCGGGAACTCTCTAAATACAGGAAGCAGCATAAGACCTACTCGTAGTTTCTCTTCCTATACCTGCAAAGATATTTCTTAGCTAGGTTATTTACGCAGTTTGAAGTTTATAACTCAGTATTTCTGAAACTGGGGAAGGGGGAGGGAGGTGTCTGGGGAGGTGGGGTTGATATCCAGAGGGGGGGTGGTGAGTCGTAGGTGTTTAGCAAAAAATATGTGTAGAGTATTTTTACAAATTTTGTGAAAACGAGCATTAAATTTAGCGATTAGGTATATAACAGTCATACTATTTTTGCTACTTTTTGATTCATTAAATTTTTATTGCAATGCTACATGATTGGAATAGTATCAGTCATATCATAAATTATACTTTTTCACCAGGTAATCACTTTTTAAGTTAAATTATTTTTTATTTTATTACGTTATATGAATTGTTTATATTTGCTACAAATTTTGATCTTACAAAGTACTTAGAATAATTAGAATAAAAAACTCTTTATTGTTAAACAATATAAAAGGTACAATTTGAATCATTTACCGCTCTCGTAGGAAAAAAGAAATCGGGATTATCCACAATTTCTAACCATATAAGTTATTTATGATAAGAATATTGAAATAATTTAAGATGGACCTATATCTTGCTAAAGACACAGACCTTGGCTATATTAATTTAGCCATAAACTGTTTAATACTGGAATGTCGTGAAATATTAGTCACCAATATTAGTAAATTAGTATTTATCTATAATATCTAAATGCTATTAATACTCGCTTCCCATTAAATACACGTCCAAAAAAGTTATATCCGTGCAGTAAATTATCATCTCGCTATGTAAACACAAACGAGAAAAAAAAACGGTGTTTTAGATAATTAGAATTTCTGAAACAAAAAATAATATGGAATTTGATAAGAAGTATTTCATGAGGCTTTTTTCTGAATATTTTTCTTCCGTTTCATGCTATATGAAACACATTGACCGCATGATGTATTTTAAATCCAAATATCGACTGTTTATCTTTTAAATATATTTTAGAAAATATGATATTATTTCTTTAATATCTTTTATTCTGGCAGTTTTGATTAGTTATTTATTTTATAAATAACATATGTTTTTTTAAAAATAAATACAATGAATCTGATTTGCATTTAATAAATTTAAACATTATTATTGAATATATTTGATATTACTTATAAAACTTACCAAAAATAGATATTCTTCTCGGAAACCAATACCTTATTTTTCAAAAATTCTGTAAAGTAAAATGTCTTCAAGAGATGACGTCACCAGATGTGAATAGCTATCTTTTTCAAAGTCAACTGATAAAAAAAAGTATTTACCAACAAGTCTACCTATATAATTAAGTAATAAGCTGCTTAAAAAGCAAAAAGATTGAATATATATATATATATATATATATATATATATATATATATATATATATATATATATATATATATATATATATTTATATTTATATATATATATAAACTCATGGACAAAAAAATTAGCGCACCAAGAAGGAGTCGTCAAAATGAAACGAAATTTTACATACGTAATGACTACTTTGATATAAGTAAATGACAAGAAAATCAAAGAAAAAGCATAATTTATTTCAGAGAAAAAGGCAAAAGAACGGAGGAGTTAATACTCCGTTGGACCCCCTCTAGCGCGAATGCACGATGCGATACGATCGGGCATTGAGTCATACAAGTTCTGTATGATGTCTTGAGACATTTCGTTCCATATTTGCTGTAACCTTGCCTCTAGTTCGTTCAAACTCGTGGGATGCCCAACTCGTCGTCCCAAATGATCCCAGATATGATCGATTAGAGACAAATCTGGGGATCGGGCAGGCCAAGGAAGGGTAGTAACAGTGCGGAGACAGTCTTGTGACACCCTTGCCGTATGAGGCCGAGCATTGTCTTGTTGAAAAATGGCTCCTGGGAGCCGTTGCATGAGTGGCAACACATGTGGTTGCAGGATTTCACGAACATACCGCTGGGCTGTCATGGTGCCACGGAACAATACTAGGGATGACCGTGTATTGTAGTCAATGGCACCCCATACCATCACACCAGCTGTGGGAGCGATGTGTCGCTGTACAGCAAAGGCAGGATTGAAGCGTTCACCACGGGCTCTCCACACACGAACACGATTGTCATCACTGCCGAGATTGAATCTGGATTCGTCGCTAAAGATGACCTGGTTCCATTCCGCTGCAGTCCAGTTTCCTCGTGCGCGGCAAAACTCCAAACGGAGGCGTCGATGGGTGGGCGTCAAGGGCAGCACACGTAATGGGCGCCGCGATACCAACTGTTCTTCAGCCAGGCGCCTTCGTATGGTTCGAGAAGACACAGAGGCCCCTAGTGAAGGTGCTACCTGTGCCTGGATGGCGGCCGATGAAGCAGTTCGCTGTACGCGTGCATTTCTTACGATGTGGCGGTCTTTTCGACTACTGGTCTGTCGAGGTCGTCCTGAGCCTGGTCTTCGTGTACATGACATCTCTCGGGTCCACTGGTCTCAACACCTCCTCACAACACAATCAGAGCGGCCTAATTGACGAGCTACTCGCCTAGCTGACCACCCAGCTTCCATCATCTCGACGATTCTCCCCCTCTCAAACTGCGACAACTGCTTATATTGTCTTCGAACACGGCGTAATGGCATGTCTATCTCAGCTCTTCCTTTGTAAATGATTCAGCACACTCAAACAAGCTTTGGTTACCTGTTTTATACTCCACAGAGTACGATGTTCAACGCCCTCTACCGGCTATATAGTCCAAATATAGTAGAATATACCCGGAATATAGCCGGCTATATAGTCCGGCTATATAGTAGAATAGTCCAAATAATCAGTATAGATAATTATGAATTCTTAAAATGCAAAAACCATTGGATTTCATGCTGCTCGAGCCAGACTACATCTATGAAACCCAAGAGCCTTCGGAAGCCATGATGGCCCGTTCGTCTGTTCTCGTATATCGCCGAAGGTGATGACGAATGGATTCCTTATAAGATAGGTGCCGTTTAGCATGGTCCAGACATCATCATCCTTGGAACATAATGCAGTGAGGTAATGTTCTCTTCAATGACGAGTCACGATTCAGCCTTGACACTGATTCTCGAAGTACCTTCATCAGAAGAGAACCTGAGACCCGATACCTTTCTTCCAACATCTGCGAAAGGGACCGCTATGGCAACGCATGTGTCCTGGTCTGGGTAGGCATTGTGTTCGACGGCCGCACAACTCTCCATGTGTTTGTCAGAGGGTCTCTGACGGGCGAGAGGTAAAGGGATGATATATTATAGCCATATATACGATATTTCACGGGTGCAGTTGGCACTCGGTTCAATTTTATTGACGACAACGCTCGTTCCAATAAGGCTCACCTAGTCGACGATTATCTTAAAAGTGAGGCTATTCGGTAGAGGGATTGGCCAGTCAGATATCCAGACTTAACCCTCTGAAGGCCGGAACCCGCCTAGCTGGCCGAACATTGAGAAGTCCAGACGGCTGGATGAAATTCTCATAGATTGCCTCCCTCCCCCAGTGCCTGGTAGGTGGTCATTCTACCAACAGTTCAACGTCACCACAGAATAGTTCTCTTATCTGTTCGATGGTATTTTGTTGTCTAGAACCGATCCCAGCGTACGCTATGGCCTGATGCTGATAGTGGGGCCGAACCCCACCGTGACAAATTTCAGTACAATCGTCGGGATGTTCTGGGGGGCAGGAAAGCCATAGTGGCCTTTTGGGGTAAGCTGCGAAATCGAGCTTCGGTCGTCAGAGGGTTAAACCCTGTTGAACATGTCTGAGACTCACTTGGGAGGTAAACTGCAGTTCGCCATCTCCCTTCTAGAACTATCCAGGAGCTGAAAACTGCGTTGCTGCAGGTGTAGAACCGACTTCCACAGGATATCTTCAAACTGCCTCGTTTTCAGTAAAGCGAAGCGCTGTGACAGCTGTATGACTGTAAGAGTGATCCATACCCCGGATAGAGTCATTTTATGTTCGATCTAGCAACGTGGGTTTTGGACATTCCTGCGCTGATGAGCCTAACTGACTATCATGAGTGCGTACCATGACTGTTGTATAGCATTATTTTTTTCTCTTATATAACTGTGTATCCATACCAAATTTCATTCGTCCATCAGTTTTCTACAAATTCGATATAATGTGCATTTTTTTTTTACTTTGGACATTAGTGTATATGTATGTAATATCAACGGACCACCTTTATTAATTAACGCATATTCTAAATTTTCCCGTTAACGTTTTAATAAAGCATAGATACCTATTTCAAATTATGACCTAAGGATAAACGAATTAACTAGCTAAATTGTCCTTTAACGCACGTGCGCTAAACAGTAAGAGTTGTTTTCAAAACAACAGGATCCAACATCACTAGTTTTTCTGGCGCCTTTCGAAAGATCATACGACTTCAAAGAACATCCAAGAACTCTCCGCCTGGCCATTAAATCAGTTAGTAACAGTTTCTTTCAACATGTCATCATTTTCCAAGTGCTTTCCACCAAGAAATTCCTTAAGGTTTGGAAACAGATGAGTCTGATTGTGCTAAGTCAGGGCTGTATGGTGGATGATCCAGTAATTCCCAATGAAAATTGTCCAGTTGCGTCTTTGTTCTTGACGCAACGTGAGGCCGAGCTTTGTAGTAAAGCAGAACGACGCCGCTAGACAGCAGTCCCTAACATCAATTTTGACAATTTTCATTGGAAATTACTGGATCATCCACCATACAGCCCCACCAAACAGTTTCCAAAATTTAAGGATTTTCTTGGTGGAAAGCGCTTGGATAATGATGACATGTTGAAAGAAACTGTTACTAACTGGTTTAACGGTCAGGCGGAGAGTTCTTTGATGATGGGATGCAAAAGTTAGTGACACGACTTGACAAATATTTAAATGTTAATGGTGACTATGTTGAAAAGTGAAAAAATGTTCATATTTTAGTTTGTGATACAATTTACGTTCATAACTAAAGTTTCTCCTACTCCTTTACAAAACGGTTCTTACTTAAAAAATGACCCTCGTATATATATATATATATATATATATATATATATATATATATATATATATATATATATATATATATATGTATATGTATATGTATATGTATATGTATATGTATATATGTATATGTATATATAAATATATACGTATATATATATATGTATATATATATATATATGTATATATATATATATATATATACATGTGTATATATATATATATATATATATACACACACATATATATATATATATATATATATATATATATATATATATATTTATTCCGTAACCAGATGTAACCTACTGCTATCGAAAGTTTATAAGCGACAAGACATTACCAAAAAACTATCCTCACAAAACTGAGAGAAAATGTATTTCGATAAGAAAATAAGTAGAAAAAAAAACCAGTTTTCAAAAGAAATATATAGCAAAAAGGAAACTGTACATGAGCACGCTTAAGAAATTTATTTATCCAGACTCAATAATTCAGGTCACATTTTTTTACTCCATATACAACCAGATTTTTCACTTCATTACAAAAAAAAACATTTTTTTTTCCTTCACACAATTTGATACGCTAATTTAACAGCATAAATCATTTATGTAGTCGTAAAGTAAGCCAAGGGAATTAAGATCAATTCATTTAAACTCTTGCAATCAGAATGTTAATTTAATTTTTTTTGCAAAGGTTGGATAGGGGGAGGGAGGAGATACATTTTACATTGATTATTTCTATTCAAATAGTAAGAGGTATTTGGGAAGTTTTGTCTTCCAAAATTTTGCATGGTACATTGAGTGAAATAAAAGCAACTTTTGCACTCCTTTTAATTACTATACGGAAGAATAATCAGTAAAACAGTAATGTAATAATTTTTTTTTGTGCAGTGTAGGAATATTTTTTTTTGTTTTCATATTTGAAGAAATTTAAAATATTACCAATTACAAAACGACAGAAAGTTTTAGGCTTCGTTCTACATATACTTGATAACTTATGTATCATCAGAGTATGTATCATCAGAGTTCATTACGTTTCCTGAAGTACGTTACCAAAGCTTTTGTTTTATAGTCTTTAAAGATTTGCTGCCCTATAAAATCTAACCCTCCACTTCTCTGAATATAATGAAGAATGCTTGTAACATAATTTATCCTAAGTAAAGCTTTAACGATGAAATATTCGCTTTATTACTATTAAAATTATTGGAATGAATTCTGACAAGAAATGCACCCGAAAGGAAGTGAAAAAACAAGAAAAAGATTCGAAAGTACATCGGCAAAGTGCGAATGCTGACATCATAGATAAAACTTTTCGAATAATGTTTAGTTTTAATAGTGCAAAATTATATTTATAAATAAGCATGTGATCATTAAAGAGGAAAATTATGCGTTATTGGTTTAAATTATAAAATATATTACGCTTTTAATAATTGCACCATTCTAGATAGATTATTGTTCTTATTTAAACTTCTTTAACATTAGAATGTTTGTTTAACTTACACACAAACACACACACACACACACACACATATATATATATATATATATATATATATATATATATATATATATATATATATATATATATATATATATATATTAGTTTCAGGACTATTTTAGAAACTATTTTCTCTTGAATTTTGGATTTAATCATTTCTTCATACAATAAAGATTATAAATCTTAAAACTTGGCAAGCCTTTACAAATTATGCTTCTATTTTTTGCATTACTCTTTTTCTCTTCCAAAAATATCTTTCAAATGATATGCTATGACAGAAAAATATATTTATGCGTTCATAAGCTGATATATTTGCATATTTCATGTAAGGAATAAATTATGCTATAAATTTCCTTCTTATATATGTTTTAAATAGCATAGTAATAAACTTATTTAATTCGAGTTCGAGCAGGATGGTTTTCTATAAATGGCTATTGTAAAAGTACTGTGTTATAAAATGGTTCTGAGTTTGTTTCATTAGAATGGATTTAAATTTTTTTAGATTATTCATGTATTTAGGAACCTATGACCTAAAATATATAAGGAATATATGACATATATCTCTCAGCTTGACACTTTTGTGCTTTCAGGTGCGTCAAGGTAAATTTTAATCCATTAAACCTGGTATATGTGTATTTACAGTGGGACTACAAAACTTTTATTTTTATAAGAATGTTTCCCTCAACATAAAGTTTTTAGATTATTTTGTATTTCAAAATTGATCATATAAAATGACATAAATATTTTAAAGTATATTAGTAAAATGGATGACATTCCGTAAGTAAGACATACCGTATATATAAATTCGGTATATCTTACTTACGGTATATACGGTATATACGGTATATATATATATATATATATATATATATATATATATATATATATATATATATATATATATATATATATAACGATTTATTATGGGGGGCAAACCTTGAGGGACTTTAAAAGGGGGTTTTTCGAGATGAAATGAGAATTAAAATATAAAACGCCAATTTTATTCTACTAATTTACGAAATATCGGTAAGAAGCACCGCGGGGAAAACTATTAATAGAATCGCGCTGGGTCAACACTAGACCACGCCCCAGTCTCATCTTCGGTGCCGACGTCATCACGGTGTTCTGGAAATTTCAGGGGAGTTAGACAGCTTGAGAAATTAAGAAATTAAGTCAGAGACAATGTAGGCTTCGAGGTGAGCACACCGCATAGCGGTGCGGACCAGAGTTTAAATGGAATAAGAAATTTAGATTGTTGGAATTTAAGTTTGGGGGATTGATTCGTAAGCGTTAATATTAATTATGGAGCTGAGAATCTTGAGAAGATTTAATAAATATTATTAAATAGTACTGGGTTTGTCTTTATACTGTTGAGAAATGAGATGACTGCAATTACTGGAATGATTCAACTTAAAAACCTAGCCACTGGACCACCATCGACTGCATCATTGAATGTAAAGCGAGTAACATCCTAAACTAGAATCGGACTACAATTATAAGACATGGGCATGAGAGCTAAGTCCGATATATATATATATATATATATATATATATATATATATATATATATATATATATGCTTATTTAATGTGAAATGATCGCTTTAGTTCTCGACGGCAAAGAACAAAAATTCTTCATTTCTTTTGTGTAATGTGCTACTGTACAAATTACAGCTAAAATTTCTTTCGTGATGGAAGGGTCAAATAATTATTTATTTTCAGTGCATAGAAACTAAATATTTTTTTTTTTCATTTATAAACCAAAATAGAGAATCCATACTTACCAGAATTTCCTTATTTTATTACTGAGGCTTATGTCAACGAACAGTCAAACCGCCACCATTTCAGCAATATGATTGAGCCTTGTAGGAAGGTATGATATTGCTTTACGAAGCCATTTTTTCCTACACCTCAAACTCTCTACCTTGCAAAAGGAGGTCAAAAATCAGACAATTTCTTGCCTTGTCAATGTTTAACCAATTGTTAGCAAGAGAACTGTTGAGTGCGGTGAGTGATTTGTAAAACCTGCCAAATAAGCGGTGCTTAGAACAATAATATACACCTTCGGTGTACAGGGATATATAGTTTCCTTTTATTTGTAAATTTACGAACAACATGTACTAACTGAATAATAAAGAATAGTTAAATGCCTGTTTATTTAACTTTTAGTACTTTGAACAGATCTTAAGCATACTTTTTTATTCCCAATACATTAGATTGTTCCCATAATGTGCCATATATTCTTTATGGGGATTACTTTTTCTTGGAGTATTCTAACGAAATAAAAATAGCTTATCATCCATAATAAAATACTCTTCCCTCTTTTAGTGGGAAAGAACACTGAGATTCCTACATGATTGAATCATATCTTGTTTCCCCTAGAATGTATCAAAACCTATATTGATATAGCAACCCATATCATAGAAGAACTTATATATATTTTTCCAAGGAATATCTATATATTTAAAAGGTAATTTCGCAAGATGTAATACCTTTCATCATCATACTTTGATAAATAATATCCTGGCCATATCTTTTCATAAGAATTTCCTATTTACGAAACTATCTTCCGAATTATATATCTAAGAAGCAAAATATTTTTCATTGTAGAGTATATACCTGGAACTACTTTATTAAGTGATATCGATTACAGGGGTTTATGGACCATGGTATTGAGAAATTTTTCTTAACTTAAACGGAAGCTTATTAAATAGCAGTATCGAGAAAAATCTCGCATGTAGAATGTTATTCTAGAATGTTTTTTCTTTTCAAAAACACCATTAAATTTTTTTTATAAATGCAGTTCATATTTTATCGTTATTTTGGAGATGTTTAAAATCTATATCTTTAGGAGCATATCGTTGGGAAAATTTTTTTTATGTAGAATATCTGACATAGCCTTCGTACCAAACCAAAAACAACCTAATTTAAATTTCCTTAAAAAAATTTAATCTTTGATATTTACTAAACACATTTTATTTTACTTGCCCAAAGTTCCTAAACTCTTTACAACTGCAGCATATGACCATTATTGGATAAAAATAAATGAGAAGATTCTTCTCTCGAGTCAAATTCATTTTAAAGGGAAGACGAACGTGATAAACTTTTATAATAAACCACAGGGGTATGAACGTGAATAAAGCTGAAAAATAAATATATTTAACTTGATTTTTATTTGTATGAACGAAAATATTTGTGTAGGGTGTAGGAAGCTTCCCCTTCCTCTCCACGATTATTTTTTATTCCCTTGGTAGTTTACTCTAGATTGCTTTTTCCATTCCTTCAAACGTGTTGTCTTCTTGATGCCAGATAAATGTTCCATCGGGGATTTTAAATTAGCATTTATTATTTTAGCAAAATTATATTCATAAGTCATCGTGATACTTCTTAAAAGAAGAAAAACACTTTTGCTCCAATACTTATTGCACCTAAAATTCCTTAATTTTATACAAACAATTATACCAATGTTTATTTCTAATACTTTTAAAGGCCTTTATCAAAAATTACCCGGATTAGGTATCCTTCTATGGATATTAACGATGATTAAAATCATGGGGTTCTAAAAGTTAGTTAAACTTAAAAAAGTATGACATTAACGAATTCCTTATATTTGGTACAGAAAACAGATAAATCGCTAGGACGTAAATGAAAGATAACATTTAAGATCTGGACAGAAGTTAAGTCTTAGAATTCAATAAATATGCTTTGTAGGAATTACTGATCGGTCACACTGATCATGTTCATAAATGTCCATCGTCAAAAGTACCCGAAAATTGAGGCAAAAGGTCAAAACAAGACATCAGATAAATGGACAAAAATCAGTTAATTTCATAAAAATATTAAATTAAAAATTGAAAAAAATTAAATTCGATATACACATGTAAGTACGCTTGTATTGTTTACACGAGAAGGATTGAGTACATGATTCTATCGAGAAAGGAAAAAAATTCAGAGTGAAAGTGTGTTGTATTCAAACCTATTGTGGAAAACCCGAAATAGTTTATTCAGGCGGATAATAATATTGCTATGCTTATACTTTCTTAGACGTTACTATGAATCAAGTTTATTACTTCAAATATATCTATGACATTCAAGAAAAAGTTTTCCATAAAGTCTAATACATGAAGTTGCTATCTTGGGCGTTCTAGACTTGAATAATCTATTGATTACGCTTTGGAAACAAATGTCCTAAGTCAAGGACAGAATTATTTCATAGCTCTTATCTGAATATGTCAGACTTCATTTAGTAACAAAGGAAGAAAACAAGGCACAATATTTGACTGCCTTGTTTACATAGTGCTGAGCATTACTACTATCTAACATTCACTACTTTTTCTAAAAAAAATTCAAAGTCAAAGCAATCTTGATGTATAGTGATGTTTTAACATTGTGGTATTAGCCTATGAGATGCAATTGGTATTAGGGTGGTTCGAAAAAAACTTTTTTTTAAATTTCAGATCGCTAGACTGCAGAAAAGTTGCCATTGGTATAGACGTTAAAAAAGCACTAATTATTATTTTTTTATTAATTTTTCTTCCGGTCGCGCAATGCCATCGAAGTTAGCAAAAAAATTGTGAAAAACCTTAATTTTTCATAATTTTTTTAAGCACGCCAGATGGTTTTAATTGCGTTCCTATACCATGAATTAACTACTAAAAGTATGTAAAATCAATATATTTGCACTTATTATACATTTGCTTCATATCTTCCGGTCGCGCAACATAGTACAAAATGAGTAAAATTAGTAGTTTTTGCAAAATTTCAAAGTTTGACTGTTTAGTACATTTTAATCATACGACTTTTAGAGATGCTATAGTTTAATTCTATTAGAATATTATATTAAAAATCCAAGAATATAAGATAAACTTTGATATTCAAGTGGAATTTGGTTGCGCAGCTTCGTCAAAAACATCAGAGTAGCCTACCTGGACAGAGAGGCGAGGCGTACGTGACGAATGCCAGCGATGCGCTCGCAGCCGGTAGCAGTCATTATCGTTGTCTGACAATTTTGTTGTTTGACAATGTTTCCTTTCAGGTAATTTAAAAATTTTCTAATAGTAAATATTTGGTAATTTTTTGTTTCAATATTCAATTGTTGGTGCAGGTCTTCGCTCATTTTGTTTACAAAACGACCCAGAACTCACCACGGGGAGGTGGCTGCACTTCGAGTTCCACCCACACCCTACCCAACCAACCATCCAATGTAGGGTGTGTTATTTACAATATGTACAAATTTATTTCGCTTTCTCTCTCTTTATGTTTCCTTTCTAGTCTTTATCTATCGATAAACATCGAAATTCGGATTTGTGTGAAAAAGTTGGCATCGCTGAGCGTGACAGTAATGTGGTTCTAATATAGCCGTCTCTGGAACTGTGTCCACACACTTTACTCGAAGCTTCGGTCACTAGCTTAACGCATCTTTCAACTGCCTGTGTATGGCATGGAAAAGCATCTATAATTATAAAAGGCTTGAAGTCATTGCTCACATACTGTTTTATCTCTTCATTAGTCAATGTTCTTAACAGTGGAGGAAGAGTGAGTGTACTGGTGTTCCATTTGATAATTTCGGTATAGTGTTTAGCTTCAAAGTTTAGGTTTGGTGGTTTAAAGATTCTGATAAAGTCACTTTCAGATATTGCTTGCTTTGCCTTCATGATACGCCTAAAGCCCAGCTCTCTGATATGGTTTCTTTCATCAGTTACCATAGCCAAAAGTAAATTATCGGAATGGTCAAAGTAAGCATTCCGTTGTAAAACGAGATCAACAACTTGAAGCAGCTCTTCTGGTAAGTACCTTGTAGATTCAATAGTTTTGTAAACATGTCTAGGCTCATCTGTGAATTTGCGGTTTATTTTTATGGCAAACCACATAGGCATATAACATTTGAGAATGAATGTGACAATTTCTCTCCGATTTTCAGAAGGGCTTGACACACTCTTGACACACTGATGTAGAGGCGCAAAACTCGGTTTGCAATAGTAAGCCATCTTGAATGTGACATTGGGCCAGGATCACGTACTACAAAGTCTTCTGAACAATGTCCTGACTTGATGACTTCTGATATCTCAAGTACAATTGGTCCTTGCTAAGAATACGCTTGTCAACTTTGGAATCTCACAATCAATAGGATTAAAATCAACAACTGGTAGTCTTTCACAATCAGGTAGGGCCTTTCCAGTCGGTCCGGAATATCCTACTGGACCTGTTGTATTTCCATATAAGTGTTGGAAAAGGTGGCGGAATGGCAGTTCGTTGTAATGGAGAAGACAAATGCTCCATTGTAGAGGTCTTCCCACATGTATCTCTATTTGTCGAATTACACCATTTCTTAAGCCCGTATTAATAACAGTACCGTCACATCCAACAACTTCCAATTTGTCAAGTAAAAAGTCATTTACTGATAAATAAGACGTGATGCTTTTGGCTATGTCGGTTGCTGAACTTGAAGAAGGACAAGTGTGTCCTATGTAAGTGGAGCCTGGATCCTGAATTAAAGAGTAATGCTCCTCCTTATAGATTCTGCGAAAGTGTTTTCTGCCAGTTTTTTCAGTTGGCAATGTATTGTCTTTTTGTCCATCAAAGTAAAGACCATAAATTTCTAAAATTATATCACTTTGCAAACTAGCTATCACACAAGTTTTTTCTCTTCGGAATTTACTCTTGTCTACAACATAAGAAGTATCTGATTCATTAATCAACCCAACATCATGCAGTACACTTGAAGCAATAGCAGCCGTAGCTGGATCCGATACGCCATATCGGTCACTCGTCAAGGCGCGGCATTCGCCACGTCCGTCTCGCCTCTCGGTAGTAGGCTACTCTGCTGTTTTTGACGAAGCTGCGCAACCGAATTCCACTTGAATATCAAAGTTTATCTGATATGCTTGGATTTTAAATATATTATTGTAATAGAATTAAACTATAGCATCTCTAAAAGTCGTATGATTAAAATGTACTAAACAGTCAAATTTTGAAATTTTGCAAAAACTACTAATTTTACTCATTTTGTACTATGTTGCGCGACCGGAAGATATGAAACAAATGTATAATAAGTGCATATATATTGATTTTACATACTTTTAGTAGTTAATTAATGGTATAGGAACGCAATTAAAACCATCTGGCGTGCTTAAAAAAATTATGAAAAATTAAGGTTTTTCACAATTTTTTGCTAACTTCGATGGCATTGCGCGACTGGAAGGCAAATTCATAAAAAAATAATAATTAGTGCTTTTTTCACGTCTATACCAATGGCAACTTTTGCGCACACTAGCGATCTGAAATTTAAAAAAAAAGTTTTGTTTCGAACCACCCTAATTGGTATGTGCGTATCCTGTCTGCGTATACAGATTCATTATATGTTTTCTTTAGAGTAATCTTAAATAACTACACAGCATTTTGGTGGAGTTATAAAATCATTATACCTCTAAATGTAATCGAATGGTTTTTCAACATAAACTACTGAATTAAAATATAAAAAAGATATTTTAAAACTGTAATATTATCAGCATTTTGATGAATTACCGTTAGGGCTGAAGGGCTTATATCCAACCCTAAGAATTTATATTGTAACCACAATTTCTTTTGAATGGGATGAAATAGAAATGAACTCCTCTTAGAGTAATAGTAATTTATAAATATATTTTCTGTAAAATATCATATTTCTATATAAAATAAAGTATAGGTTCTTAATACTCACTCCCTTTTTCTCTTTAAGCCAATGCCAGAGTATTAGAGTACATAGTTAGTTTATTTATCAAATTATTTATTTATGATAGTGCTAGATACATTTTCACTCTTTTGTTGTTATTGTTGCTAATCCTATGGCATCCGAATACAAATTCAGATGAGATCCATGAGTTTGTTGACTCTGGCAAAGTCAAGGAAGAGAAGAGTGCTTGTTATGAGGTCTTCTCTAGTAAATCCCAGGCACTCAAAAATGTGCTCCGGGGAGGCCTGTTGGACATGTCACAGCAGATCCCAGTGAATACTGGGATCTGCTATAGCCACTTCACTCTAAAATCCTGTATTTATTTGTTTTTTCAAATTTCCAGGTACTACTGTCACTACCGTCTTCTAGGAATAGGATTCGAAACTGGACGTCTTATATTCGAATCCTGAATCGACCTGCAGAATTATCCTGGCTTTGTGAGGAGGTATTTTATCATCAGCCACCTTCTTTACATCATCATTTTTTATGTGTTAATGTACAGCATTGTTTAAAACTTTCCTATCTTTCTATGAAGTTACATTTAATTTTTCATGAAAACAAATTTTTTTTTTTTACCTACGAGGATGGTAAAAAATATATTTCCATTGGGAATATATGCATAAAGTTAGCATTTTTGCATTGAATTCCTGTTTATATACCGCTAACATTATAAAGAAAATGTAATACGTTGAAGAATTCATAGACATTGTAAGTAATATCCTCTCCTTGCATTTTATTATGATACATCTATCTTGGAAAAACTAGATCAAATAATATATATTCTAAACGAGAAGATATTTTCTGTTCAATAACTAATAAATAATAGATGAAATGCTTTTTGTTTATTACATTTTGCTTTTTACGTATAATTTAATATTACTGAATTATTGTCACTGTAACAGACTGAAATTATTATCTGTTAAAAGTCGTTTTTAGAATATTTTTCTTAATTTTTTTATGAAAAATGACCTAAATAATCTCAAGTTCAGTTAAATAAACTTCTGTTCAAGTCAAACCATTCTTATATTTTTAAAGAAAATGTAAGAGAATAATTTCTTTGAATGAAAGGAAATCGACAAAATAAAAGAAAATAATCTATTTTCGAAATTTGAACATTTGATTTCACTTTGTCTACCATAATATGAAACAAACAATTATCATCAACTTCAACGCAATTTTATTTTCAATTTGTATGTAGAAAGATTTTATGGATAGTGATTGTATGTAAGAAATGTTTACTGTATTTAAGATCTAGTATGCTTTATTTCAAATACAAAATATGAAAAGGGACTAAGGAAAATAATATATCCATCAGAAATTTTTACATAATTTTTGGTTATGCTTGTTATATTATATCTATAAACGTAATTTTAAAGTTTATAGAAAAAGGTTGAAATATACAATTTGCTAAATATTTAAAATTTAAAAATAAGCTTAAGATAGACATAGATATTTTCTCTAATAAACGTAAGCCCTTGTTGTTACCGTGGTTTGATTATAGTAAGTGGTGGTTAGTACTTAGCATAATTAAGTGATTACTCTTATGTATACATACAAATCCGGGAATATGGGGCTACATCAATTTCTCCAGGCTAACGTCCGTATTACTTCATACTCTCAATGTCGTCTAAATGCTGCCTGTTTCGTCAATGCACACTCATATCGGCTGGGCGGGGGTCAGTCATCGGTCAGCTTCTTCCTCGGTAGTCGGCAGGGTAAGCGGTCGGTCACTCCGGGATATGGGGCTTACATCTATTTCTCCAGTCTAAATTCCGTATTACTTCATACTCTTAATTTCGTCTAAATGCTGTCTGCCTCACTTTTTGAGTTCTCAAAACAATCGGATACCTCTCTGCCACATTTCATCTCGAGCTAAACTTTTTTTTAAAAGTATCTATTCAGCCCTCCATTGGTGGCTATCTCCTGCACAATAGGTCGATCCGGGGCCACTTCATTGGCCGATCATCTATTTTTATATTAATATGCTCTCCAATCAAAATTGAAGGGGGCCTACGCCCGTGCACCCTTCTGGGGCTTCTCACGCTCCCAACTTTTCAAGCTTTCTCCGACTCCTGCTGTGCTTTTTAACAACGTCCCACATCGTAAAAACTGTCTAAGCCCTTTTTTTCTCTCACTAAGACTCTTCTTTGCATCCAATTTCAGCTCGTTAAACCCATATGGTGACCCCTTTTCTTATTTCCAACTCCCCCAACTTGTCACATCTCATCTTTCAATTTCGCCTACGCAGCTCATTACATCCAGCTGGTCAAGGCACTTCTTTGTCTGCTTCCTTGCGTTATCTTCTGCCCCCTCTAAATATCGTTTTCCGCACCTGCGGTTTTCCATCTCTATTTTCTGATAACGTGTCGTGTCTCCACGACACTTGTAACGAGTGTAAATTAGCCTAATTTTGGCAATAATTATACGTAAAGTTTAAAATCTAACGAATAATCAATTTGCTGATGTATTTTCTAATTTTAACTTCTAACAATTGCAATATAAATAGCTTTATACATAAAAAATATTTTCTTTGAATTCTTAATCATTTCTTTGAATAGCAATATTTCAATTCTTAAAAAAGAAGCAATATATTCACTAAAATTTTTCAAGTAGAAAAATCAAAATATAGAATGCAAAGAAGACATATTGCTTTAATTAGAAATTAATGACTTATGTAAAACAAATCAGTAAAATGTTATACAGAATTTCATGTGTATAACATTTCCTTGACGTCACTTCATTAACGTTTCAATGTAATATTGTCCTTTTTTCGTCAATGAAGTGAATAGTCATTAACTTCTTCAAGAGAAAATCTACGAAGAGGTAAACTTTTTTCAGAAACTGAAACAGACTTTAACTAAAAGTAGATTCATCCCCATTATCAAAAGTTTAGATGAAGTTTCTAAAAATTAAACTAATTATATGTTTGTTCGTAACACAGTAATATTTCGCAATATATTTTAATTTTGTAAAAAAACGGAAACATTTTCATGATCTCTGACTAATTTTACAAAAATATAAGAAAGCATTTAAAACAGCTCCAATTAAAATTCCGATTTTAAAATGGTAGTTCTCATTTTTTTCTGCTCATCTTAGTCGCATGAAACGATACAAAAAGCACTCATCTATTTTCAACAGCTGATATTCATCTGTATTAATCGTAATTAATAAATTTTAACATATAGTTTACGTTTATGTAAGTATGTAAAGATAATTTAAGTTTTTACCGTATTTTGTGCATTTAATAAGTGTAACGGAACTTAAAAAAGGAAAGGCTGAATAGATTTATTTTTAACAATCAAAGTACTATCAGAAAAATAGATTATGTTACGAAATAAGAGTTTAAGCATCTTATTTTATTGCTAGCATTTATTGCTCAATATGTAAAAAACAATTTTATGACGCTTTATTATAGCAATATTTTACTGAGATAATAGTCAATATTTCATTTATTATTTTCAGTTACTTATAGATGGAAATTCTCTGTCAAGAGTAAATTTGAATCAATTTATGAAAAAAATGCATTTTTATTACCATACCTTTTTAATTCTCAATGTATCAAACAGGTTTTTCAGTCAGCAATAAACCTTTTTTTTTGTTTAACAGACAATTTTGTCAGTTATTTTATAATCCATTTTCCATTGTCACGGCAACCAATCCAAACAACAATTGGAAATAAATTACAAGTTTTTACTCCTTTTTTTTCTCTGATGTCACGTTGCGTAAAGTATTCATAATATCACAATTTATATTAGCTATTATCACGCTACAATTACCCATTTCTTCATAATAGACTTGAATTCTGATGATTATTAATTTCAGTATGCAGACATTTTCGACAAGTAAGCAAAAGAACGTGTCTAGATAACATATTTCTTTCCTTAAATTTTGTCCTATTTAACCCTCTTGAAAATTTCTCCACCATGTGATGGAAAAATATTTGAGCTATTTTGCACGTTCTTTTTTAAACAGATTTCTTTTTTTTTTTTGCAATCATTCATGTCTCGTTAAGCTCACTTCAGCTTAGTAAAAAAAAATTTGTGAGGTTTATTTTTCTTTTTTTAAAAGCTCAGTCGGTTTTTTTTAAATTGAGTCATTTTACAAACAAGCGTACAGGATGTAAAATATTGTAAACTATTCAAGAGCAGTTTTACTTAGAAAAGAAGATAAAGGGAGTAAATAAGAAGTAAATCTCCATAGTGTTTTTTCTCCTAATACCCGTAGTAGTAGGATTTGTTTTAGATTTAATTTGCAAAACAAATTTTACAATCACAGAATAATGAGCATTAGATTGGTTTTTATATAGACTTGATATTTACCGTCCACTTGATATTGTGGCGTTTAAATATAATGATTCAACAACATTCTTTAAATATCAGGTGCAGCGGTGGCCCAGTTGACAAAAGCAGCTGGCCAGAGATCTGAACATCACTGGTTCGGTCCCCGTCGCTGACAAATCGCAGTGTTCACTAATGGTGGCCGGTGCACGTAAAATATGTCGTGGCTGCAATGTCCTCCAACTGAAATTATCTCTGGAGGTGCGGGTTTAAGTGTACCTGTCTCGTCACTTGACTCGGTTCTAAATTACGGGACCGGCTTGTAAGGGGTAATGCTGGACACCTATACGGTGTCCCCTTAAATGAATGGCCAGCAGTATCGTCCTTTATCTCAGAACTAATGGCATCATAGTCAATCTTCTGGGCATTTGTAGTAATTTTTTTTTAACTTAAAAGATCTTGAACATCAATGAATCTCAAATCTAAGGATAACATTTATATATTTAAGAGAATGGAAAGATTGATATTAAAAGGATAACGGAAAAACAAAAGCGTTTAATTGAAATTTATCCGTATAGTTGTGTTATGATTTTGACATTTAAATTATTTCGTTAGACAAATTTGACTTTCTAACTTAAAAGCACTCACAAGATGAACTGAAATTCACTTTTATTACTAATTCACCTTTACCTTATACTGTGAGGATGTAATTGTAGTGATTCAGCCATATATGTTCTGAATCTTAAACATGATTAAATCTTAATTTTACGCTGACTATTTTCATACTAAAAGATATGACTGGAGTGTGGTTTAAGGATAACAGATAAAACACAAACGTATGAATAAAGCAGTGTGATGTTCTTTCGTTTCACAAGTCTTTCTTCCTGACTCAAAAGCAAATTCGTTTGACTCCTAATATAGTAAAACCTCGTATATCCGGATCTCCAGATAATCCGGATCAGATTTGTAGACATTATTTTTGTTTAATGTCCACATTAGATAATAATTTTTAACCATGATATCAAGAACATAACTACAAGTACGCCAAATATTCACTTTTTAGTTTGATTCAATGTACAGTTCTTGCATGGATTGTACAATAAATTATGGTATTAAAATGATTTTTGTTCAGTTTAAGAAAGCTTTACTAGACTTACCAATTCTTTGTTAAGAAATGATGTGAAAAGTTATTTTCATATTTTTTTTATGTCTTGTAACAATACTATGTAATTTTGTTACAAAACATAGTTATTTTTTGTCGTAATAAACGGTAAGTCTGCTTAGTGCTAACGGTAAGTTTGCTTATTACTTATATTACCCGGATTATCCAGATTTTTGATTGTCCAGATTGCCTGTGGTCCCAGTTAGTTCAGATAAATGAGGTTTTATTGTACTCTACATTTACCTACCATTTGTTATCCTCGGGTAGCAAAAAATAACCGTAGCGCTCCAAACCAAACCAAACCAAACCAAACCATTTGTTATCTCTATTTCAGGATGATGACTCAGATATATGCCTTTAAATTCTTCGACATAAAAATTACACCAAGCAGCACAATATTTTTCAAGAGAAATAGAAGTAATCACGAAAACATTCGTACCATTGATACAGTCTTCGTCCCTTAAATGCATAGCTCCGTAATTTTTTTTTGTTTTGTTTTAAACTCTTTCGTTATACAATTATTCTACCATCCTCAAAAGCAATCATACATAAAAATTTGACTTTTAGTCACACTAATTTTGTTTACTTCATATTGCACTTGACACGATAAAAGTCTAACGTAGACAATTCGGCCGCTTGCGGTCCAATAATTTTATCTCGTAATTGAGAAACAACTCGGGTTGCCTCGAAATTTTCCATCCGCTCACTGGAAAGATGTGCTAGCCTCGTCATCGCCAATCAATATCTTAATCCTTTCTTATTTACTTCATGGTGGGTTTAAGGAGTTGATAAAAGTTACTGTTTTAAAAGGATTGTTTTATACTCATGAAAGTTGCATAGCAATTTCCTGGTAATTATTTTTTGGGTTCTCATTTTATAAAGTACACGCATTTTGTAAGATATTTTAGAAGATAACTACAGATCATTGAAAAAATACGTTTGATTTTATACGACTTTTTGCAACTAAATCTATAGCAGATGTAGGAACCTCGATGTTTATACAAAAAAGAACATAAAACTTCGTTAAATATGATTTAACTATGCATAAATACTGCGATGAAATATCTTATATAAATGGAAAGATAAAAAATAGTTTCATTTACAAATGAAAATTTTAAATGTTTAAATATAACCTAAACATAAGAAAAACATTGTGATAATTATTCCTAATATTTATTTTGTAATATGATAAGGGCATGAAAAAAAATTATGCTGTATAGAATATTTTGTTTCAAATTTTAAATAATTATTTCCTAAAACAATATTTTTGGAAGCTCTTTAAAAATATATAAACGTATTAGTGTCCGTGTGATCATAATGTATGTGATATATATATATATATATATCAATTTTATTATCATTTTTTATTATTATTATAACGATTATTATTATTTATTCACCTTTTCATACACCTGTTATCTAGAGTGAGCCTGACTACATTATTTTCTACACTATGCACATAATCAAAAGAAATATCAAAATCTATGAGACACATTTTAAAGTCATTTTATATCATCTAAAGAATAAATATATCCTTCAGTATATTTTGAAAAGATATCTAATAATTCCATTTCTTCATTACTTACACAAATCTAAAGTATGTTCATACAGTATTTAAAAAATTTTTCGTGTTCACCCTGCTTCAGCGAATCTACTCGTTATTACCCTTTTCAACTCAAACATTTTATATCAGAAGTTTTGGACATTTCATCTTAATTCTCTTCACTTTCTCCTTTTGAAGTTTTGAACTCCTACTTCTCGGTCATGATAGTTTTTGTCTTTTTGATAAAAGGAAACAGCTGAGAAACTTTAATTTCTGATAGAAAAGAACTGTCTTATTTTTTTCTCCCCAGAAATGATTCTCTCTATAAAATCAAGAAACTTCCATCAGTACACTTATTTCGTTTTCTTTTACTTGAAAAATTGCATTTCATTTCCTGTCAACTGTGATGCTGTTTAAATGGGCATTGGGAATATAGTAAAAAGTTATTGCTTTGAAACTGGCTTTCAAAGATGCCCCGTGACTTAATTTTAGCATATATTTTGCAAAGATGTATAAATTGCATTACGTGTTTGAAGGACGCTAAATGCCTTGTATTTTTTTATATTGTAATCTTTTTATATGATTTATATCAGAAAATGTGCTTATTTTCATTTATTATAAATATTTATTTACTATGTAGCCAATTTGATGTTGAACTCTTGGTTGTGGAAAGTTTTATTGTCTTCTTGTACGGCGAAATATGAGAAACCTTAGGTTTCTGTTGTTACGCCATACTAGAGATTTTCCTCGGGCAGATAAAAAAATATTTCGGGCACGGTAAAAAAATACTTTTCTAATAAGAAATTAAAGAATATTTATGTTTTCAAAAGAACTCTAGCTGTTCGATAAATATTAGCTGTTAATAATAGGCTATTCATTAAGCTTTGACTAAAAAAAATTAAATCAATAACTACTAGAAGAATAAAGTTTTGTTACCTCAGCAAACAGATTTAACAGAAACCAAGCAACCGCATCACTAATATTGCAAATACCACAGATGCGTACAGGTACTTTAATAAATTACAAGCGTGTTAAATTTATCGCCAATAAAGGAGCTACGTCCCCTGGAATTAGCTTATCACACTCTTAATAACATATAACTTACGGTTCGAAATGTGCTGATAACGGGCATGTCACTCGATAGAGATATAACACGGAGTAAATGTTGGTGAATAAATAAAAATGAACAGTGATAGAAGCTATTGATTAAAAAAAATAGAGGATATTTGAAAACATAAACAATGAAAATTGTGTCAAGGTATGGGAAAAAATGTAAATAAATCATCTGCTTCTTCAACCACAAATTAGATGAATCATTCCCAACCTTAGATTAACTAGGTTATCTGGGACAATATATTCATGTATAAACAAAATTAAGAAATACAATTGCTAAATCGATCAATGAAACTTAAACTCCCTTAAAAAGTTTTAAAAATATCTACTATTCATACATATTTATAGAATGTTATCGGTCTGACATCTTTTATTCAAACTAGATCTCCAAAGAAAACCATCCATTTGAAAAATAATTTTCACACCGTCTGTAACAGCTATTTAGTAGAAAATTTGGTCTTTGTGTTTGAAGACTTGGGTTCAATTCTTGTTCCTGGCACATTATCGTGAAAATGGTACTCGAGATTTAGAAAGAATGGGAGAAAACGGTTGGGAACCTAATGAATATTATTCATAATGTAATACAGTTAAACGTATCAAAGGATTAAATATGAAAGACACAGACCCTTTGCCATAGGATTCGAAATACCATAGGGAAATAATTTAAAATAACACTTCTTTACAGCCCCAGATAATCCATTCAACAGAACACCGGCTTACAGATTTCAAGATCGCTATTCAAGTCACAGTTTTGACATGTTCTCATATGAAACAACTTGTTGCGTTTACAGGCCTAGTCTTGCTGGCAGTCCTTCTGTCAGGTACCACCAGAAACCATTTGGACAGGACAAGACCTCTAAAGGTGTCTTGTCTTGTCTATGCAGTAGACAAAAGTTACTTTCGGTAACATATAAAAGAATAAAGGCATGTCAAAGTTTGAATATGACAGACAATGATTCTTGATAACGATTTAGTTTATCAGCTAATATATTTTAAATAAAATAGCTTAAAGAATTCGAATTGAGCTTTTAAAGAAAAGTTTTTTTTTCGAAAACTCGATAAATCTAGCTATGAGGAAGGACTTCTAAAATGAAAGGATTTTCCGTTCTCGATATGATTTGCTGCTGTATCATTTGTCTCCATGTGTAGAGATTCGGGTTTAGTTTCGGAAAATGACTTTATAAACTGAATTATATTGCAATTTTAATGGACCATTTCTTATAATACAGGAAAACCAAGGTCATTAATTTTAACATTAGCCTAAATCTATGGTTTATATCATTTTAGGAGTTCTAATTTACTAATCGTTAACTTATCAATGGCATTCCTGGTAGTTTCTTTAACCTTTTCCTTACGGGATGGGATAGCATGTATCCCAAGAATACGGGCCCAATAATGAATATGAATATATATAGATAGATAGATACACACACACACACACACACACACACACATATATATATATATATATATATATATATATATATATATATATATATATATATATACATACAGATAGATAGATAGATACACATACAGATAGATAGATATATACACATACAGATAGATAGATAAATAGATACACTTACAGATAGATAGATAGATAGATAGACAGACACACACACACATACATACACACACATACACACACACACATAGATACATACATACATAGATACATACACACACACGCAGATATAACATAACCCCATTTATGTCCGTTCTTACAAAGGGGGGGGGGTATGAAATTTACCGTTCTAAAGAGTGAATAGGAAAAATGGGCCCTGTAAGCTAAAGGTTAAAACGTATTTCAAATCCTAATTACAGCAAAAATATATTTGCAACTAAACATCCGTAAAAAGTGTAACTCACTTTAATATTTTCTTTAGTATTTGAAAAAATAATTCTTTGAGAAAAGAAGGTAACTTAAAAAAATGTGTGATACTTTAAGTATTTTTCCTCTTTTTTTTCAACTTCAGCATTAACAATGACATTTTTCATAATAAACTGGTTCTTTCCTTATTAGGCGTCTAGATTCTGTAACTTTTGTTCTTACTAAATTTTTTTCCTTTTAATTACGTTTGAGAAAAGGGAAAATAATAGCCATATCAAGTTTTTTTTTTTACCTTTATTTTTCAAAGTTTCAGAAGAAGTGTTTTAAAAGAAACATATTCACATTGTTAAAGCTGAATTTAGAAAATTAAAAAGGAGATTTCTGTTCTTTATAACTAATTCCAAATCAGTGTGTAATAAATCCTTCCTTCATAATGTGAAGAATATTTCAAAGAGAAATGTTTGGGGTTTTTAAAGAATTTTCCAAAAAGCTCAACTTTTTCCACAGAAAAACTTACCTTTAATTATAAGTTAACTTGACCGTACTGGAAATGGCCGATTTTTTATTCATCCACCCTCCATATCGTAGTATTAATTAATGTACTATTGAGCGATGTCCCAATTCTATCGTACAAGTTACATCTACTTCTGTTCTTGAGGGAGATCGTAGCCTTCGTCCCTGAGACGAAATCAATTGTTCTTTTCATTTCGCGCCATTTATAACGAATCTACCCGGTAACATTTCTCGTATTTTCTCTTTAGCTTACTTTACTTGGCAATCTTAGAACTGCATATCAGTAAACTGAAACTTAGCTTCTGAAGTTCATAGATATATCATGGGCTATATATCTCCACCATGTTATCGCAATTAATGTACCTTAGTAGATTGCTGTGCAAGGTTCGGTACTTTGTAGGAGCTGCTTTTTTCTCTTACAGCCACCGCATAATACACTCTGTTACAAAAAAATATATGCACCCCGAAGAAATCAAGCTACTATCACGAAAATTGACAGGAATGTAGTCTAGTAAGAGATATGCAAATGACTAAAATTTCGACGCCAATGAAACAAGGATAAGCGTGCTATGCGCATATGAGATGCGCAGCTGGGAGAGTTTAAAAGCATGATTGCTCGTGCCATAGGGTTATTCAAACAAATCGGTCGACTTGGATGGACGGTATTGTGACTAGAGATGCCACTGAGACGTAATCGGCGACAGTACGAACAATTGTCGGACTTTGAGAGGGGACGTGTAGTAGACCTCGGAGAAGCAGGTTGGCCGCACAGGCGTATCGGCCGCCACCTCGGTCGGAGCGATATGATAGTTGCTTGGTGATGGTAACAAAGGATCACGGAAGGGATAGTCTACCGTCGCGGAGGGTCAGGGCGTCCCAGGAACACAAATGCGTGCGAGGATCACGCAATCATAAGATCGGCCACGTCCGCACCAACAACGTCGCTAGAATCGGTTCGACGCCATTTAACACCTTCGAGAGATCCGGTGGTGTCAAGGGAAACCATTCGGAGACGACTGACTGACGCAGGAATAAGGAGCCGACGTTTATGAAGACGCCTACCACTAACCCCACATCATAGGCAGTGTCGATTGGATTTTTACCGACCTCGGGCAAGCTGGAGTGTGACCAAGTGGAGGCGTATGATCTTCAGCGATGAATCCCGATTCAGTCTCATTGCTGATGACCAGCGCATACGCTTGAGGAGGCAGTCAGGCCACCGGTCCGATCCAGCATTTCTTGTCGAGAGGCATACGGCGATTACACAAGGTGTGACAGTGTGGGGAGTGATTTGTTGCGACACACGATCACCTCTAGTCGTCTTTCAACCCACTTTGACGGCACGCAGTTACGTGGGCGAGATTGTAACGCCAGTTGTACTGCCTATGCTATCAAGTCGTCCAGGTGCCATTTATCAGCAAGACAACGCTCGTCCACATACTGCGCGACTCTCCCAACAATGTCTACAAAGATATGACGTACTCCCATGGCCTGCCAGGTCACCAGACCTCTCGCCAATAGAGCATGTCTGGGACGTGCTTGGAAGGCAACTGCTGCCGTCCCGGAATACTGGTGAATTAACTGCCCAGTTGCAAAGATTATGTCATGATCTTCCGCAGGAGGTCATAGGTGACCTCACTGATTCGATGCCACGCCGGTTTTGGCTTGTATAGCTGCCAGAGGTGGATTTACTACTTACTGATTTGTAACCATTTTCATGCCATATCTTCTTAATAAAACGGTCTGTTCTTCTGAATTTGTAATCATTTGTTTATCTCCTCATACACTACATGCACGGTAAGCTTCGTGATAGTAGCTCGTTTCCTTCTGGGTGCATAGATTTTATTTTTGTGACAGAGTTGTGACAGATACACATTGCGAAAATTCAAGTGATCCTAGAGGTCGAGGCCCCGTACAATGGCTTTGATTTTGAATTATATCGCTGCACACTTTTTTGACACGATAAGAAAACAATTATTTTTTATTCTTTCTTTTTGATAATAAATATTTACCTTCTTTTAATGAGATTTTCCATGCGCGAGTTTTGTGGGCATCTGCTATTTTGGTAAACTCTCTGAGATCGACTTCTACAAATCTTTAAACCCAACCCTTTGAAAGGCTGTCTGTTCTTAGTTATACGAGCCAGAAAATTCTGCTCTCCAGATTTTCCAAATGGATTTCCACTCGGGATACTTTAGAAAGAACCTCATACGCTTGTGAATATTTTACAAGATGTTAAGCAAGTTTACAAGAGTTTACAAGTTTACAAGATGTCTTCCACGGAACATCAAGAGCGCTTCGAGAGGGATTTAGTATTCGAACGTAAATAGATAAAATCTAAAGTAACAGTCATATTTTACAAATCATTTGTCAAAATATTTCGCAACGTACAAGACAGAATAATCCTCCTGAAGCTGTCTTCTTGGTTAGTGGCTCTCCTAAAGCGATGCTCATTTTCTGACCACGGTTCAGATGGTTGAAATTTTCCGATTGCCTTCCATGGGGATGTTATGGAGAGTGTCGAAGCAAACTTTCCCTCTTTATCCTTGAGTATATTAATTACTATTATAGTGGCGTGATTTCAGTAAGCAGGAACTGATTATAGTATTACGATCATCTTCTCCAAAAGTAGATAATGATGATGACTTTGGTAATCTAAGGAGTTTATTATGACCTTTTATTATCTGGGAAAATTTCATTACCCACTCCTTAAGTCTCCAAAAGTATTGGTTTTACCTCTTCTAAATAACTTTCTTTAAAATGACCTTTGCTGAGCAAATGTTTCTCAAAACCAAATTCTCTAATTTAACTCCCAATAGTAGGATATCATGTCTGGATTCTAATGGTGCAAACACCGAACGTAGCATAAGTTTTTTTTTTTTAAACAACACCCAGTTTCTCCTGTTAAACAGCTATTTCTTGATTTTAAAGCTTTTTATGAGGGTAAACTCAGGTTTGTCTTGAAAGTTATTGTAGCTTTTACCTCTCATTTTAAAATCTTAGTTACGGCTCCGTATAAAGATTTTAGAGCATCCAATACTATTTGGAAATATTCTCCTATTTTAGGCCTTAATATATAGCTTCCCCTCTCAGAAAAACTGCAGAATCTAATATATTTTTGGAAATTTTCAGTTTCAACCTCAACTGATGACCATGCATTGTTCTTTTTTACTACTAGTGTCATTTATAGCTTTTGCGCTACATAATCTGAATACTTGGGATTTTGACTGGACTGTTTGAAAGAAAAAATTATATCATTTTGGAACATTACTTTGTTTTATAAATAAGAGCATTTATAATTGAGATTGGTTTGCATTTTATTATTGTAGCAATTTTTGAGTACTAGAAAGGTGTAAATTCAATTTTCAATTTTCAATTTAATTTTCACCTTTCATCCCCTTTTATTCCCCCTTTCATTTTTTTACCTTTCTTTTCTCATTTTTTTTATTTCTTTCATCTTTTCATATGAGTTACATAATGAATCCTTACCTCGCTAAAATATTTGCACAACTATCGGAGAATGTTACGAATTTTTTTTTTTTTTTTTTGGGGGGGGGGACATATCATAATTTTCAAATAAACAATATTAATATGCGTTAGTTTTTAGTATGGATCTTAACAAAATTAATAAAAGAGAGCTGCGCTCCGAATTTGATTAAAACATTAAATTATGATGGATAAACCAAAGGCTTTAAATTAGATAGAAATAAATATTTATATTTAAAAAATATATTAAATTACACTTCTTACATCATAAGTTCTCAAATCAACTTTAAATTCTGATGTGTATTCTGTTCTCACGTGTCATATCTGAAAACGCGTACTGAATAGACTCAAAACACAAAAACTTTTCGACGTGCCTCAAATTATTAACAATGATTTCCTTTTGTCCAGCTTCAGTGGCTAGAATACGAATCAATGAAACTTTGGAAAGTAAGTTTACATTAATTTACTCCCTTTAATTAAGCAATATGATGCTTGAGGAACTGATATATATATATCTGTATATATAAAAGGCAAAGTCTGTGTGTGTGTGACCGAGTTTTTGTCTGCTCGCGGCACGGCGCAAAGACGGCAGGTCGGACAGTCTTGAGATTCGACACGAAGATGCCCCCCGAGGTCACATTATGCACCTCGAAGCCTTTTTTTCGATTTTTCAATTAGATTTTCCGTAATTAAATATTTAGTCGCGATTTGGAGCTCCCGGACGAGTAAAAGTTCCGTAAATCCTAACGTATCCGTCCAAGAATTTTTTTTTTCGGACGAGCCTATACGGGAAAGATGACACTATACGGAAATCACAATTAAAATTGTCTGTCTTAATTTACCGATTAATTGTGATTTTTTTTCGATCGCCTGTACGCACCCGTTTTTCGGGAAAAAACGCGATTTTGGCCGCGACCCTTTTTTCCAAATTGTCGAATCGATACGTAAATGTTGTTACATTTTTACGAAATTTTTATCTCAGAGACCCTAGACATCACAGTTTCGAAAGCCAGAATCAAAATTAATTTACAAATTGTAGTTATTTTTTAATAATTTATTTTATGATTCGGAAACTCTTGCGAGAAATCTCATTTTGGAGATTTCGTTCTTCATTTCCGGACGAAGGTAAAGCGGGGGAAAATAGACGTGTCTTTTTCGACGTCAAGCACGTGATGTGTTGGGGCGTTTGTTTTCTATGAGGGATTGGGTGGTTAAAGGAAATCGATTACTATTGCAGTGATAATCGATTAAAAAATCGCATTTAGTAATGCCGTAATTTTTTTGGCCAACACTTAGTTAATATCATATAATTTGTGGAAAAAATCTATGAAGATTTCAAAGAATTTCAGCACAATAAACATCTTAATACGTTTTTCGTCTCGCTGACTGTTTTAAGTAATCCTATGTCAAAAATTTTGCCTAAATGTTCCAGAAAGGATTAAATTTATATGAGTAAAATAATGTATCGTGGTGATTAAAAGGCTGACAGCGACGCCCATTAACAAAGGGTTAAGGCTACTAAAAAATTGGTAATTACATTACCCGAGCAACGCCGGAACGGGTACAGCTAGTATATATATATATATATATATATATATATATATATATATATATATATATATATATATGAGGAACTGAGGAAAATTGTCAGGAGTTTCTTGATATCACCGAGTAAAAAAGACTTAGCAGAATGCTACACTCTTGGTTAAAAGGTTTGAGTACGGCAGGCAGACATTACAGTGATGATCAACCATTGGAGAAAACGATAATGAAATATTAGGAAGTATAAATCGTATGAAAAAATGAAATCACTATAAAATTAAAGAAAAAAAAACAAATGTTTCAGGTAGTCTCCTCTGAGGAAACTACCGCGGGTTATTAATCTAGAATTACTTATCGTTTGCTTACCTCTATTTTATCTTTCTTTTTTTGACGCATTTTGGTACTTTTCTGTTTAACTGTTTACTGCTACTGGGTTTGGCACACTGCCAAAATTATAACTCGCGACGCAAGACATTTTTTTTTCTCTCCGAAGAACCGTTATTGAGGAATGTAATACTACGTTAGAATGTGTAATGAAAAGCACCTTGTGCAGAATAATGAGAGTTTCTGTCCTGGTTAGGATACTTTAGTTGGTAGACTGTCTGGCATGATGATGGGCAACTGTGTAGATACATAACATGCAACTACAGTCCATGTTTTGACGAATTTAGTTTGAAAGTGTTGTTAAAATGTTAAATAAATTTTTATATATTTATTGATGTAAATTACATTTTTAATATGTACAAAAAGTACAATCTTACAGAGAACGCCAGGCGCTAATTCTAAATTTAAAAAAAAAACTCACTTATGAACAATTGCATAAGTTATGATCCTCCAACCAGGGGGCATTAGCAACAACAACAACAACAACATAAGTCATAATGCTTTCTAAAGGAAGCATCAAATAGTTATACAAATAATACGCAACAAAAGTTTCCCTAATATGCTTTCAAAACTGTATCCATAATTTTATATTAAAAAGATATATACTCTAATGGAAATTTACTTTCAATAATCATTCGATATGGTTCAAAATATTTTTCCACAGGTATATGAAAGAACGGTATGAAGCTAATAAATATTTGTATTACGGCAGATGTACAAAGAAACTTTTATAATATGTACAAAAACATAATGTATATTAGAAATGAAAGAACCATTTTCAATAAAATATACACGATATAACAAACGCACATCTTGAAATATTTATTCATTTCTTCACAACTGTTTTTTGTTAAATTTTATTCATAAAGCAATTTTTTCTTTTGTCTCGAATATCTAGTTCAAAAGAATTGACAAATTCAAAGACCTTAAAATGATTTTTTTTTTCACATATAAGGAAATACTCTAAAGATAAATCTGATAATACAGCTCCCCATTTGACACGAATCATCGTCAATCATGAGTACATTTGGAATTCAAAGTCGTTTTCTTTCAAGTTGTGTAAAAAATGTTTCTTTTTCACCCCTTTTATTATTAGTTAGTTTACGTATAGTATGAAAAATAAAAGTTTACTTTACAATGAATTTCCAATTCGGAAATTCCACGTAAAATACAAATTCAAAAATTTATAATTTTTTAAAAATATGTAAGTTTATGCAACTTAAAATTATGAAACTATTTTGTTATTTTTAGAATAAAATGTTTCAGTTCTATGCTTCTTTTAAGGTACTTGAGCTGTAAACGAAAGGTAACTTAACACATGCAAAGAACACGTCGTTATAGTCTGCAAATTCAAGCTTTGGAAAAATTCAAGATGCCGTGCTAATGTACGGGGATCACTAATGGACAAGAGACTATCTTTAGAAAGAAAGACGTCTGCATGTTAAATCTGATGGAAAATGTCAGAATATATAAATTTTAAGAATATATTACAAATGTAAAAATATATATATAAGCACTAGTAAAAGCTTTTTTGAAAATATTTGTTAGGTTTCTTCAAGAGTATTTATTGGTACATACAACTACGACTACACATTTTGCGATAAATATTATTTATTTGGGAATTTATACAAAAGGTTAACTTAATGTTATTTAAATTTGAAGTTTGGACTGCAAAAATTTCCTTTTCTTGCTTCCCAAGGCTTGTAGTCTGGCAAGAGGAACTCTCAGAATATACCACTAAAGAACGGGTGTAACGAACAAATGAATTGCTAAAACAGTGCAATATTCAAACTTGAATATTTCCCATCGGTTTTCATGAAAGGAGAAAGAAAATACAGAGTTACTACAAAAGAATCATTCATTTTCAAAACCCGATTTATTCAAAAGTATTATACTTACAAATATGATTGATATATGAAAATAACCACAAAATATTCAAGTTTTATGCTCACTCTACAAATGTTCTATGTGTGCCCCCTTGGTCACTAGTACTGCCACGCCACCTGGTGTACAAACTTGAACTAGTGCTACCACGCCACCAGGTGGCTTTGTGATACCAGGTGGCATCGTTCAGAATGGCTTACCTGAACGATGAACTCCCGCATCGCTGGATTGGCCGTGTTGGTGATACTGACCTCGCTTTCTTACCCTGGCCTCCCAGGTCGCCGGATTTAACGCCGTGTGACTTCTTCCTTTGGGGACACATTAAGGACGTTGTTTATGTACCCCCACTACCAAAAACGATAGAGGAGCTGAAGAAACGGTTCAGTGATGCATTGATGAACATTGACTCGATCACGCTACAAAATGTGTGGAATGAATTGAACTACCGCCTGGACGTGTGTCGTGTGACCAAGGGAGCACACATAAAACATTTGTAGAGTGAGCATAAAATTTAAATATTTTGTGGTTATTTTCATATATTAATCATATTTGTAAGTATCAAGCTTTTGAATAAATCGGGTTTTGAAAATGAATGATTATTTTGTAGTAACCCTGTATTTAAATGTATTCCGTTATAGATACAGATTATTTAAAACAGCATAAAACTGAAACATCTATGGAATATTAGCTTTAAGTTTTAACGGAAATATACTAAGTTACCCAGCATGTAGAGGTTTCAGGAATAACATCATATTTATTTCTATTTAAGAAAAAAAACTTTAGCATGAGAGTAGCGAACAACAACAGCCGATTCTTAAATTTGAGTGACGGATTTTATAATTATTTCCCAAAAGTCTCATTATGAAGTCATCAAGTCACCAAAGTATCAAAAAATGAAAGCACAAGAAAAAGAGATGGTTTAGTAAAGGTAATGAAAACGCCTAGCAGGTTTGTTGGATACTTTCTCGAGTTGCAGATTTACACCATTTTTCATTGTTGTTGTTAATTTTTTATTTATATTTTAAACGACGGAAATATTTTGTAAAACAATAAACAAGTTTCAATTATATTTTAGTATATTTATTGTATTTATATTAGAAATATGCACTCAAAATGAAAAATGTGATTTTCTATACTTTTCAGCGATGCATTAACATATTGATAAAGAAAGATGTATCCTCTTTATACGTTTTAGTAGAAGCGCTTGTTTTAGTCACATTTAAGAATAAAAATATCATTCTATATGTTGTAAATTCTTTATAATCTCCTAACCTTAAAAACGTTAATTCTCTTTCATATCCATTTGTTATACACGTGGGTTTTGCATTTTCCCCCCAATTGGCAGATATTTTATCCCAAAGATTTATATTTTGCTTTAAAAAATCTAATCAAAAGAAAAATGATTACAAATATTAAAAAAATTCGAGTCGTCATGTACTTTAAATAATGTATCTCATTTAATTCTACTTTAAGAAATTAACGCACAGATAAATAGTCTATACTCTCATATACAACCAGGCAGTTTGTTCTTTATTTAGAAATAAAATCGTCAAGTAATTGCCCACCAAATTCCTTGATACCATTACTAAATGAATGATTTTGTAATACAGATGCACAAATAAAATATATATGAGAAAAAATTTGAAGAGCTATAATTCTAGACATTCCTACAACTTCGAAGAATACTTTTGCTATGACGCTACCTATATTTTTCAAGCGTTCCCTTACCATCTAACCAAAGATAGTTTAAACGACAAAGAAGCAAGAATACTTAGAGACTTTTAGCTTTCGTATCCGAGACTATCGTGACAAATATTTAAAAAATTTCTGTTACCAGCTAGTTTCCCAGGTTGGTAGTAGTTACTGTAAATATTTTGCAATTGAAAAACTTTTTGCCCATAGACAACGCCCCAATACTTATGCTTTTTTACTCCTCCTCAATGTAAATGTATAAAACAAATCACATATTTTCCATTCCATGCATGCTTCCTTTCTGGCTTCAATATGTTTATTGCTAAGCAACTGCCATCGGCGAGCTCGTGAAGTTTTTAAAATCATAAGAGCTTTGGAAATTACATTTCTACAAACGCTACTAATCTATATATATAAAACAGTTCCGTAACTGACTGACTCACTGACATACAACGCACAGACCAAACCGCTGGACCTAAATGGCTGAAATTTTACAGCACGATTCTTCTTATAGTGTAGGGGTGCCCTAAGAAAGAGTTTTGAAATATTCTTCTGAGATTTTTTAAATTTAAATTTTTAAGCTGGTTTTGTATTTTTTTTTAAGTTTGCATTTAAATTGATAATTTCAGGGTTATAAAATTTATATCACGAGAAAGATCATAAAAAATTCCTTTAAAATGAAAACTTTTTCGAATCTTTATCTCCACTTTCTGAATTTTGGGGAATTTTTAAAGATTAATATTTAGAATTTAATTTATTAAATGCCGATAACGTGATTTCTTTTTCTGGTACTTTAAATAAATTTATCGTCACGTGCATAACAACTAAATAGACGAAGAAAAAAATTCTTGCTAATGCGGCAGACGATTGGACACTATCCAAAAATATATTAAAATACAGTAAAATATATTCTTTAATATGTCCTATTGCATTTAATTTGAATATTTTCTTCTACATTATATTGTCTATAAAAATATCCGTTACGATTTGTTTATAAATATATCTTTTTGTTTTTTTTACATCAATTGTATACATTGATCGTCGTATTTATTATAAACTATGTATATTTATTTTTTTGGCATTTATTGCATACACTGACCGTTGTATTTAATTTGAATGTACTCCGTAGCGAAGTGCGGGTTTTCAGCTAGTCTATATATATAAAAGAGTTCCGTAACTGACTGACTGACTGACTGACAGACAACGCACAGACTAAACCGCTGGACATAAAGGGCTGAAATTTTTCATGGCGATTCTTCTTATAGTGTAGGGGTGAACTAAGAGAGATTTTGGGAAAATTCTTCGTAGATTTTTCAACATTAAATTTTTAAGCTGTTTTTGTAATATACTTTAAAATTTGCATTTAAAATAATAATCCGAGGGTTATAAAATTTATATCACGAGAAATATCATAAAAATTCCTTTAAAATACCATCTTTTTCGAATCCTTACCTCCCTTTTCTGATTTTTGGTGAATTTTTAAAGATTAATTTTTATAATTTAATTTTTAAATGCTGATCACGTGGTTTCTTTTCTTTTAATTTTGCTTCACGTGCATAACAACGAAAGACACAATTTTTTTTTTGCTAATGCGACAGACGATTGGACATTATCCAAAAAAGTATTGACATACAGTAAAATAAATGTTCCTCAAACTGTACTATATTAGCTGTACTATATTCTTTAGTATGTTCTAGATTTATTTGAATATTTTCTTCTACATTATTTTGTCTGTAAAAATATCCGTTACTAATTTTTAGAACTATATTTTTTACATTGATCGCTGTATTTATTATAAATATATATATATATATATATATATATATACATATTTTTGGCATTAATTGCATACACTGACCGTTGTATGTACTCCGGAGCGAAGTACGGGTTTTCAGCTAGTGATCATCTTAAATTGTTACTAATAAATAATAAGATATTTTATTCTATTACAACTCAAGCGAAAGCCCTACTTTTTCAATAAATAAATGCGAATAAATTCCAAACAATTTTTTTCTAAAGGGAAGTAGAAATATATAGTCACTGCAGTATTTTTACTTTAATGTTAGACTCGTTCATTAGCCGAGAAAAGAATTACTGCCTTTCACTAGTTGTACTACTGCCTTTCACTTTTTGTATTTACTCTCTAAAGAATCGAGTTCACTAAAAATTCCATTAACTTAAAGAGCTGGAGAACAGCTTTCCCTCAGTGCTCTTGGAGTTATTTACTTTCCTCCTTAACTTTTTTCTTAACCAATATAAAAATAAAAATATAGTTTGCGGATAGAACATTATTTCAGGTGGTAAATATTGCCATTATAAACCTAAATTTGAAGGTAGAAATAGAAGCATATTATCAAAATACATTAGAGAGACTGTAAGTTCGCTTCAAGACCAAACAATTGCTTAAAAAAAGCACTTATTGAACAGCAAACTTCTTTCTTGTGTTATTTTATTAGCTTGATTTTCCAAGGAATGATTGTAAGAGCTTATTTATTTCTAGGCATTTCGCCAGATGATAGACTGTAAGGAAAATACAGTTTTCATTATTTTGATACATTTCAAGCCCTCTAAAATCATTTTTTTATTATTTAAAATATTTTACATGTTGTTGATTTCGTATTTTCACTAAATAAGTAATCAGTAAAAATCCATTTTAAACCCATCCATGTTCAGTTAAACTTATTTTGAGCATTTCAAAGATAAAGGGATTTGGGAATCAAAAGTGTCAGAAAGATAAATCTGTGTACATGTAGAATGGAAACCACAGCAATATCAATTTATTAGTGGCTATTACATTTCAAAATCTACTGTAATAATGTAAAAACCAAGATAATATTGAACTGTGTATATAACTTGAAATTCCTCGAATGTACAAAAGTATAATTCATAAATTACAAACAGTAATAGATTCCTAACATTTAGAATAAGTAGCAGCAATAATAAAATTTTGATAATTATTTTTATATATATATACACAATACATTTTTATTTATATATATATATATATATATATATATATATATATATATATATATATATATGTGTGTGTGTGTACACAATTTCCCAGCATTATTTCTAGTTATTTTCAAACATATTATTATACATATCTTCAATATATTAAACTACATGAATAACATATGATAATATTGAATATCTTTTGCTCTGAATCATTTTAATAGCAGTTCATAAGAAGTATATTTTGATAAAATAACTTTTTTGATGATTGCTCTTAAAATGTAATAACCAATTCCTCAAAAAATGTGCATCGTGAATATCCCATAAACTTTTCCCTGCTTCTTTGCTATAATTGCTGTACTGTAAAATTCATCTTTCTAATCACCTCGAATAACAGCGACACTATTATGGTAGTTCATTTTAATTTATGATGATTTGCATATCACATTCATATATATTCATATAAACTTTTATAACTTTCCGAGACATGGGTAAGTTATCCTCCACTAATTTAGTATTTGAATACTTATATAATAATTCTTTGTCTCATACTGGACAACAATAATTTTGTCCCTCTTTAAAAAAAATAGACAAATATATTTAGTTAAATGCATCCTAAAGTATAAAATAATTGCATCTAATGCTTGACATATGTTAGGGACATTATAATAGTAATTTTCCAGTTATTTCTTGAAGGAATCCAAAAATCAATTTGAAAACTTTTCCAATACTTCCTGACGTGTAAATGATGTTCCTGTCTTGTCCCCGACGTCAAAGCCCATTTAATGGAGATCATGTTGTAAATAACAAGATGTCAATAGTTAAAGCTGCTGAATAATGTATCTGCAAGGGGGACTATTTTTTTTTTCACAGAGTCATTGGACAGAAAAAATTTTTAAGAGTGTATTTTCATACCCGAAAAAATGACGGCCCGTGGAATTTTGTTAAATAACTTAAAAAATTTTAAAATACCTTAACTTTCAATTTGCATATGATATTATAAAAACCAAAATATGTTAACTGAATTAAATAATAAATTCATTCAAATGGGGGTTTAAATTCATTATTCATTCCAACTTAGGTAACTTCGTAGTTGTTTCCTATAGAGTAAGTTAGAATTTGTTAATCTTTTGTTGCGCAGGGACCAATTGTCGATAAATCGATCTGTCGGGGACCATGCTCAAACCAACACTTTAAGAGGCCCAAAATGGGTTTAATCTTCTAAATAAAAAACTATTTGTTATTTACAACATTAAGGCTGCTATGTACTAAGAAAAAAAATCGTATTTCCCTTTTCCTCTTCTTGCAGACTCTTGTGGTGGGAGGAGTCCAGTTGACAGTTCGAGAATTCCACCCCCCTTAGGATTTACATTTTGAGGGATTGTAATGGATTTCTCTCTATAGGGGGGGGGTTGGTTAAGCGCTGCCCCCAAATTTTTTATCCAAAATATATTTTATTCAGCTATTTACAGGTACAAAATTGCTGATAATGAAATAAAATTGTTATTGTCATATAGCCTGAACTTTTCTGCAAAGCGCTACAGGATTCATTTTATAAATTTCGTCCACCGAAAGAATTTATGAGCGTTTAAAACACACTATACCAGATTTTTTCCAATTGTCAGAACCCAATTGTCAGAGTCCATCGCTTTTTTGATGCCCCTCGGCAGGGTGAGGAAGTCATTGTTCTATATCAGTGATTCTCAACCGCTGTGCCTCGAGATTCTTGAAGTGTGCCGCCACTGAGAATAATTTTGTATGCTATTCTTACAAAATATATTACAGTTACATCAATCATTTATCCAAGTAAAATTCTTTCAAATTTTTCTTATTGTGAGTGGGCCGACACACTTTAAATTGTTAAAAGTGTACCGTTACGAAATAAAAAGGTTGGGAATCACTATTCTATATATTTGTTGCTATATTTTGATTTTCTACCGGGTGGGCAAAAAGCCCGAATAAACTTTAAAAATTCATAAAAACCGGAAAAATAACCAAAATAAAAAAAAGTTTTGCAGGGTTAGCATCGCTAGTTCACGGAATTTTTCTTAAGGCAGGAAAAAAAAAACTCAAAAACAGCCGACAGGTGGCGCTGGTACGAGCTGTGGAACTATGCAAATGAGACGATTATAAGAAAACGTGTGCTCCTAATCCACAACCAGTTCACCGTTGTTCCACGATTCACCGAGAGGTGTCATGTATATGTTACCGGCCAAATTTGGAAATTCCGGCATTGAACAGAATGCCTAGGCATTGTATATAATGCCGGACGTTTTTAGGCAAAGTATGAAATATGAGAATTATTACATACTTTCCCTAGGCATTGTATAGAATACGTAGGCATTCTATAGAAAATGAAATTTAGGCAAATCCTATTTAGGCAAAGTATGAAAAAAAGGTTCTGATAAGGCTATTATATAAATGACGTGTATTCCTCAAAAATACAAACGTTATTCTGAAAAAATGAGAGTGCCATTAAAAAAAATTATTCAAAATACGTAAAGAAAAATGAAAGTTGTACAAAATAAAATTTATGCCTTTCATATTAAGGGAAACAAATTTTCATATAAAAAATAAGAAATTAAAATTAACCTACTTGTTGAAACATGGTAGGCTTGAATGACATTTTAAATTACATTTCATTACATTTTTCACGCAAAGACATTTCATATTTTGGCACTTTGTTTTACACATACATTTGACGAATCCTTGGCCGCTTCCCCTAGACTGAGCAATTGCAACTAACCGGAGAGGAATTTCGAGGTCAGGAATATCTTCAATTCTAATCAAGTTCTTAATGAATAGAGTGAATTGTGATCTCGCATATAGTTGTTTTAAAATTCCCTTAGAAGGTCCAAGTCGGTGGAAACCATCCTCTGTCACACTCATTACAACTGCCAAGATATTGCGCGAACCACCTCTCCCCTTGTCGACGTCAGGAATAGGAAGTCGCACAGTAGTTCCCAAAGAAGCAGTGGGAAATTTTTTTTTTCCGAATTCATTTTCATTTTTTTGGTCTTGTATTTCCAGATTGATTTTAGAATTTATTTTACCTTCAATAGCATTTTCAGTTTTGAAACAAAGAGTGCACAAAATATCCATTTCATCATCTTTACTAGCATGGCCACAGAAGGTATGAATTTTTTGACGACACTTTTTGCATGCAAGTGCATCACTCGTTTCTTTTAAACACACACAACGGGTATCAGAAACGGAAATATCTTCGGTAAGCATGTCTTCATCATGTTGGTTTAATCCACTATCAACTATAATCTCATCCATGTTTTTTGAAACAGGCTCTTTTTTCTTGCATAATCTGATTAGTTTCACCTTTTTCCATTGTTTGGACGATTTCTATTAATTTTCTAGCTGCTCCTCTGTATTTGTCTTTTAAAACATCTTCGGGTAGAAAAGACGTTGTAAGCCCTTCTTTAGGTTTGCAGCCAAAGAGAGCTTCGTATGGTGTTCTTTTGATTCCAGAATAAGCTCTATTTTTCATAAATTGAACGAAACGCAGTCCTTCACTCCAGCGGTCATATTTGTTGTCCTGCATCCAAGTACAGAACATATTTTCGATATCTTGATTAGCTCTTTCGACACTACCCTGGCTTTGTGGCGAGGCTTCCCAAGGACGATCTTCAGTGCTGGCCAAAACTCCTTCAAGCTGGTGACCACATTATTGGCAAATTACATACCATCGTCAGACTGTAATATAGATGGCACTCCAAGCAACGAGATTATGTCCACTGGGTTATAGGCTACTTCTTCAGCTCTCTTTGACGTTAGAGACTTGAGAATCACAAATTTTGTGAAATGATCTTCGAACACCATAATAAATTTGTATTCTCTATCTGGCTGAGACTGAAAGTCAATAAGATCTACCTGATAACGGGAATTAAATTAGGAAAATATCATAAGTTTCACAACAATGCTCTTTTTAATTCCTTTCTGTTTTTTTTTTGGCAAGGTTCACAAAGGTGGATGTACAGTTCAATATCATGACATGTAACGTTTTTGTATTTGGTTGAAAGTTCTTTCAACATTCTATCACGTCCTCCGTCTCCAATAGCCAAATGAGCTTCATGAAGTATACGACAGATAACTCAGAGTCCGTGACGTAATACTGTATAGTACTGACGCCTTCTTTAACAGGATAAATGAGTTTACATTTGTTTTCCACAATCATCACATCATAGCGATTCTGCAACCAATAGTCCCTGGGTTCCTTCTTAGTAGTCATTTTGGCTTTTTGTACATCATTTATTAACTTCTGGTAAGTAGTTTCGGTTAAGAAAGAGCTGCTTTTTGCAGCATTAGCGCCCTTAACACGTACGCTCTTTCGCGAGTGCCTGGAGGGTACGAGATTGCGCACTGGAAAACTTTCAGTACGCTCCAAAGCAGCTTTCCCTTACTCTCCGACACCTTCACACGTGCACTCAATAGCGCAGGATTGTGGTTTCACGCGAGAAAGATCGTACGTGTAAAGGGCCCTAATAAATCTAATTTTATCGTTGTTTCATGACTATAGACTATGACTTCTTCTCCAACACTACAGCTTGCTCCTCCATTTTAACGCAGCACAGTAAAAAACTAATTTTTTGTTGAACAAATTTAAGTAAAATTGCGTATTTTGAGAGTCCCGAACAAACCGCAAAGTGCAACTGACAAATTCTGAGCCTGAGGCACGCGTTAAAAGTCGAGTGCCTTGCCACGTGATACTCGAAACGAATTGGAGATGTATTTCATAATTTGCCTGTTTCTCATTTGGCATTCTATAGAATGCCTAGGAAATGTGTGAAATATCAATCGTTTCATTTCCGGCTAGTTTTAGGCATTATATACAATGCCTAGGCATTCTATAAAATGCCGGATTTCATACTTTGCCAGTAACATATTCATCAGGACCTGCTGCACTCTGCCGTTGCTGGATTTGTGACTAGCCTGCAATGCCTTATCCCCTGTGGTGGGGGTCGTGTGGAACACCTACTGCTGTAATAAAAGATTTAGAAGCATTCTTTTCGTTATTTGCGAATCTTTTCTTTGACTTGTGTAAGTCAGCGCCACCCGTCGGCTGTTTTTTGAGATTTTTTTCCTGTCTCAAAAAAAAAAAATCCCGTGATCTAGCGATGCTAACCCTGGAAACCTTTTTTTTATTTTGGTTATTTTTCCGGTTTTTATGAATTTTTAAAGTTTATACGGACTTTTTGCCCATCCGGTGTATTAGGGTTTTGTCTTTAAAGTGTGGGTAGGGATTTCAACTTTCCCCCATCATGAAATGAGGACCCCCATCAGGATATCCCCATCATGAGTGTAACCGAAATACAGGGTCATCAAAAAAGGTTGGACACATTTCGAAAGCTCATAATTTTAAAACAAATTGAGCAAACGCATAAATATTCTTTTCAAACAGCTTGACAAGTGTCGAAGATTTCTAAGTGTAACCGGTACGCAACTGTGACGTTGAACGTTGCGCAGAAGCGATGGGAGGTGGATGAGGTCTTCGTTCTGGCTTTCCGTCAATGCAATGGGCGACCGTTCAGGAGAAAGCTCAAGCGGTGGTTGTTTGCGATAAACACGACGGTAATTTCGCTGAAATGTTTTAACAGATTGTACTCCGCTAACCACAAAAAACATTGATCTTTCTCCTGAACGGTCGTCCATTGCACTGACGGAAAGCCGAACGAAGACCTCATCCACCTCGCATCGCTTCTGCGCAACGTTCAACGTCACAGTTGCGTACCAGTTACATTTAGAAATCTTGGACATGCGTCAAATTGTTTGAAAAGAATATTATTGCGTTTGCTCAATTTATTTTAGAATTATGAACTTTCGAAATGTGTCCAAACAATTTCGATGACCCTGTATTTTCCTGCTTTAAAAGCAATCGCACTTAATTACACTTACTTTGTTGTTCTTATTGATAACTAATGTTAAACTTTATAATTTCAACACACATTTAATTTTGTTCTAACGTAACAGAACAAATTAATTGCTATTTTTTTCCTTTGTTTCTATAAATTAAACGAATGAATCAGGTAATAAATGAAATGAAGGTTAATTTTTCATTACTGTAGTCGTTTCCTTTTTTTATCCGATTACAAAATACCTTATAATACTATATTTTTAACAATATCAGGTAAATAATGCCATGTATTTTTTATTAGTTCAGTTTGTAGGTAAAGGAATGGAAACTGGAGAATTACAAGAATAAGATTTGATTGATTATAAATTCCAATGAGACAATAATCCCTTTAAAGTTAAAATCACTTTAGTTTTCAAATCAAAAGACGTGAAAAGACTTTATGGTGTTTCTTTTGAAATAAATATTGCACTTGCTGAAAACTCAACAGCATAAATGAAATAAATGTCAAGTGATTTAATGTTATTGCAACAGGGATTAGGTTTATTTATGACATGTATTAATTGTCCAAGTTAAAATGCTTTTCACATCAGGAGAGGTGTCTGGAATACTTCTCAGCTGGTAATGCTTAAGAACTTTTAAAATCGAACTCCATCGCTAATCGTTTTGATGCCTGATAAATTCATTTTATAGTACATAAATGAAATTAATCTTAAAATCCTTTAGTAGAATATATTATTCTTTATTTGATTTTAAGGTAAATTAATTGACTTAAACTGGGAATAAAGGATATCAAATGATCTAATCTTACTAAAGCAAATAAACATTTTACTTACATCACAATTATCAGCAGGTTTAAACTCGTATATAAGTAAATTAACCTTCCAGATTTTCCCTACGAGAAATTAACTTTTTAAAGCTATATTTCATTAGAATTCAGTAAAATATGCGCATGTTTTATTGTTTACATTTTACAATAGTTGCATTGTTCGGTTTAATTTCTAGCGACACAATAAACACTTTTTTATCTGTTGACAAATAACCGTTCAGCCTCGGTAATAAATAAATCTATGTCAACTCATCTTTTACTAAATGCGCCAAAAAAAATTCCATTTCTTTTATATTTCGAGCATTATAACTATTGTTGCTCTTAATAAATGACAAATGGAGTAGCAAAAGGGGATGAATACTGGTATTATGTTTCTTTGTCTATGGCGTATAATGCACATCGACAATTCACTCGAACGCATTTTTATCCCAACTATCAAACAATCGGATAAAAGATTTCACGGTAATTTATTTTCTGGTTACCTTGTATTGTATAACGGTTACAATGACAGAAAAATGAAATAAGGGTAATTTATGTTTCGAAAAGAAAGGACATGCTGTCATCTTTGTGTGATATTAATTTTGCGGACGACATCTGTTGCAGACCCTACGGGGTGCCCTGCAGTTGTAATTAATTACATTGAATGAATAATAAGTTAAATATAACAGATGGCATAGTGTTGACTTGCTTGATGAAACATGATTTTGTTCATCTGATAAATTAGGTAAATGCTGATTTTGTTCAATAAATGCATATTAATAGAGGTAAAATTGCTTCAAGTGCTTGGCAAACGAAAACGATATGATTTTGTTTAAAAATATGCGTAATTTCTTTCCCATTATAGAAGACAAAAAAGATTAAAATAAGAGAAAATGCCTCGAAATAAGAATTCGGATACTTTTCTAGAAATAAACGACTAATAATAAATCGATATAAATCGATTTTCTCCACAAGGCACTTAAATCCACGATGTTATTACTTTTAAAGAACTATGATTTCTGAAACAAATATTCTGATTTAAAATGTAAATTTAGTTCATAAAGCCTACTTTAAATTTGACATACTTTTCTATTATCATAATTCCGATATAGTGTTATCAGTATTGGTGTTAGTTTAAAATAATGAATAGGTAAGCGCTGTTAATACTTTCGTTATCAGCAGTTGCACAATTATTGCAGTTGTCTTTTCATTTTTGGATGCATGTATATATATATATATATATATATATATGACACGGTGCTTACACATGTTTACCTTTATTCCACCATACCACCACGTTTACCCAACCGTAACCTTTTATCTACTAATTAACACTGAATGGCAGTAATTAACAAAGGCCTGTGGAAAAGGAAGACTATTTAAATAGAATTTAAAAACTCTTTATTAACACTAAAAGTCAATTCATTCCAAACTAAGTTCCCATAATCTCTCATTCCCCACAACACGCACGTCTTGCCTGTCTGAAACTAATCCATAAGCTCTCTTTGTTTGCAATTGCGTTATCCGAAAGCTCGCAAAAGCGCGTGATGGTTGCGTCATCGGGTGATTCATATTCTTGTGCTTCCCAACCTACTCTATTGACAAATAGTTTATTGGCAACAGGTCATAAAAATACCTTTGCCATGCTCCAACACTGCAATCATTTCTCCCAAGGGATTAATTTCAAATCTATAAAATCCTTTGATACGAGAAGAAAAAAATTCTAGGAACAACTAAATGAGTTATTTAACACTTTTTTCTACACCCAAGAATATGTTTAGATGAAGACAACAGACACTTGAGGAGCTCTCAAGAATTTCACCCGGTATCAGTGGGCAAATTAGTCTTATGATTTCAGATATGCTGTGAGACAAAGTCATGTAATATTAATTTTGAAGAGTGGTTAACGCAAGGGTGCTTGAGAAAAGTCACCCTACTACAACTTTTTTGAATTCAAGAAACTTGAAGGTCCTATCCATTTGCTACATTTAAGGGCCGCATAACCACTAATTTTTCCGCAATAAATTTAATATAATTTTCAATATATTTCCTTTTCTCTCTTTGTAAGTTAATGATTGCACATTAGGAATGCTATCTCACTTAGGCTTAAGGTAATTAAAAAAGATAACCATATTCATTTTATATATACCTTTCTCCCTCTCTTTATATTTTGTATATATATATATATATATATAAATATATATATATATATATATATATATATATATATATATATATATATATATATATATATATATATATATATACATATATATATATATATATATATATATATATATATATATATGTAAGCATATATATACTACGGACGAATTCCGAAGTCTGGTCCATTCGCTGAATATCTCGTCACTTCTAGCATTGGCAAAGTCAGTTGTCTAAAACCCGAAATAATCGAGAATTGACGACTCTTTCGGGCTTTCGTCAGTCCATTCATGATGCAGCCGACAATCAATGGACGTTTTGCGAATTACCCAAGATAAATTGTCCTTTTTATCTTTGATTTTCAAGAGATTCTTTTCTATTTTGATTAAAATAAAGAGATTAAGGGACTTCTACAGTTGTAATAATATTGGTTATAACTGGTATGATTAACTACCGTAACATTCAGCTATAGCCACATTTTCTTGGACAGTTCGTTAACTATCCATTGATTGTCGGGCACATCACGAATGGGCAAATTAACATCCGATTTAGTTGTAATTTCTCGATTACATATTTCGGGATTTGGTCAAGTCTCTTGGTCAATGCTAGAAGTGGTCAGCCATTTCCCGAATTGGCCAGACTTCAGATTTTGTCCGTAACATATGCTTATGTACATATATATATATATATATATATATATATATATATATATATATATATATATATATATATATATATATATATATATATATTGGATTCCTTTTGGATTCCTTTTGGACTTCCTTTGGTATTTTGGATTCCTTTTTATGAGTACATTTTGGTTTTTTACTTTTGCAACCTGTCTTTCTGTTTCGGGAGCACAAAATCAACTGAAAACCCCATTCACACGTACAGGAACGAAATATCCTTTAATTTTTGCTCTGATGAGGAAAAATAGATTCAGATTTTAATAATCATTGTCCCCCCCCCCACTAAAAAAATTCATATTCCGTTAAATCTTTGTATAGTCTTTCTATATGTATTTAAAAACTATACTAGTTGGTATCCGTCAAAACATGACAGCTAGATAGTAAATAAATGTACTAATGCACAAATTATACTCAACACATCATTGCCAAATGTTGAAAATAATAATAGTGCGCAGAAACAAATTAATGTGTTTAAGCTACCTTTTGTTTAGTGAGTATCTAAATCCAGATTTAAAATGTCACTGAGCATGCGCAAAAAGCAATATTTTTAAATTGTAAATTATCTCTAATTAAACAGCGCGAAATAAGCAATTTCCACCAGGTTTAATTTTATATTTCGCAAACATAATTATAATAAAAATGACAGAGAGAGATCTAGAGAGACTCCTTGGAATAAACGTGTTTATCATTAAAACACATCACTGAGCATGCGCAAAAACAGTGAGTTTCTAAAGCCAGATTTATACATGCCACTGAGCATGCGCAGAAATCAATTTTCAACTGTAAATTTTATCACTAATTAATAGAAATAGCGATTACAAAAACCAAATTTGACAAATCTACAGATTACAATCTTTCGTTTAAGACCAAAATGAAGTAAATTGATGCAGTAGTTTTCTCTCACGGACTGCCCAAAAAGTCGGCTTGGCAACTTAAATATATAGATTGGCGATAATCATTATTTTGGTCATAAACTCGCTCTAAAAGGGAAGTACATTCAAATTGAGGATATCATGTTTACCTGGAAAATGCTTGTAACAGATGGAGTGGTAGATGTTATTATAATTAATATTAAAAAATCGACAGATCATCAAGACTTAAAAAAAAAACTTTTCCCATTATGTGTTGAAACGGTTTATAACGATATATCCCCGAGTATACTTATCGGGTATCCAATTATACTGCATATTTATCGGGTACTCTTTTTATTGCTAGCACGGCTCTAGTAAATAAACAGTAAAGTAACATCCAAAGAAAATAGGAACCTAGAAATTCGACATCGAAAAAGGCCTATGCACAGTACAGAAATATTTGTTTTTCGCAGAATCTTATTTGAATGATAATTTGAAAATAAAGTAGAGGTTATTAACAGCACAACATTTTTTCTCCTCAATGAATTTCGGGCTTTCTCTAAATAATGTATATATACACACACACAAAATAAGAAATTTAAGCTCTTTTTTTTCTTGAAAACTGGGGTCCAATTAGACCCCACCAGCATGATAATAGGATTGTTTTCCTCTACCATAGTCTAGGGTTAGTGTATGGCAACAAGACGAAATATGATTATCTTTCATTCATTGAGATGAAAGCAAAGAAAATCGATGACTTTTAAAACAGTCCGAAGCAGAGAAGCGCATTCTTTTAATTTTCTGTTTTAACCTCTTTTTTTTCCCTGCAGGAAACGTTATCTAAGTTTAAAGGGAAAAGACGCATACCACCAAACATGCATAAATAAAAAAATGCTTACATATAAATATGTGCATCTCTTTGGTATTTATGTTGAATAAATATGTTTAGATTGCAATATTTTTTTCTTTGACAAAAAAAAAGTTAAATTGTAGTTGCATTTGAGTTCAAAATCATGATCTATGTTTTTATTTTCCAAACATTTATTTTTTATTCTCATTCGGGTTTGTATAAATTAATAAATCTTATTTACACTTATATGTATATTTTTAAATTCAGATGTATGCATTTTAATAGAGTGTACATGTGCACGAAAGTGAGTTGTGTACTTAAATATACTTCTACGCCTTAACATAAGAAAATATTTAAACTTTAAGGCTTATTTTCATTCGTCTGCTTCACAACGTTTTCTATACAATCGTATGCTATATATTTCAATGCATTGCTGCGAATATGAATTTTTATTAAAATTTTAAAAGAGGTTTTGGATAGACCCGCTATGAAATTTTATCTCTTGTGAGAGACATGAGATATATTTTACTACTCGGTTGTAAAAATATTTACCATAATACTGTTTTATTTAATGCCGTTCTTTGATTGACTAGGGCAGCGGTTCCCAACCGGTGGGTAGGGAAACCGGAAGGGTTACAGGTGGGTCGCGACTCGATCCTAAAACTATCAGAAACCATCGAATAAACCGTCAGAAAAGATAAGAAAAATCGAAACTTTAAAATACTATAATTACTTTACATATTGATAGATTGTGATAACAATTTTCTTAACTATAATTATATCAAAGCTGTATGATTTTTTTGCCTGAAAAATGAAAATGGTCTTTGTATACTTTTATAATTGTAGTTTTTGTCTTCACCTAAGAACACTTGTTAGTGAGTATGGAACCACTTGTTGCATATATTGCAAACATATATCTATTGTTAAATAAATAACTGTTTTGCTAAAAAGTGCATATATTTTGTCAACCATTTTCAAATCAGAGCACAAATTGTTTATCAATAATCAATCTGTATCTTCAAAAAAGCATATATATATATATATATATATATATATATATATATATATATATATATACACTGAAGTGCCACTGAATTAGGGATAGCAAAGCCTATGCAAATTATGTAGCGCTGCGCATCATGTATGCGCAAGTGAGGGCGCTATTGTAACTGCATATATAGCGCGTTCTGTGGTTGTTCTGAATTAGTTGTTGGAATTGCCAGTATGGCTAAACTGCCTGATTTAGACGCCTTCGATAGCGGACAAATCGTAGGTGCGCGACGCATGGGCCATTCAATTTCCGAAATCGTCAGACAGCTAGGATTTTCAAGGTCAACAGTGTCAAGAGTATACCAAGAATACATGGATTCTTGGTATACTCTTGACACTGGACTCTTTAACATGGTGGAAAAAAAACTAGCGATCGGGCAAACTGCAAAGGACAATTAGCCTTGACAGTGCGTGGTGAGAGACGGCTCAGGCGTATTCTACGTAGCCAGCGAATCCAAACATTAGCTCAAATTACCACCCAGTTTAATGACGGTGCCAGTCGTACAGTCAGTAAACGGGCTGTGCAACGCCCGCTTCACCGTATGGGTTTCGGGAGCCGTCGACCTACGAGAGTACCATTGCTCTATACTCGCCATCGGGCTGCACGTCTTGCCTGGGCAAGAGAGCACAGAGACTGGAGTGTAGAGGACTGGAAACGAGTAGCATGGAGTAATGAGTCTCGATTCCAACTACTTAACGCCAACGGGAGGCTGAGAATATGGCGTCAGGCTCATGAAGCCATGGATCCTGCATGCCTGGCTGGAACTGTACAAGGGCATGGTGGCTCAATCATGGTCTGGGGTGTTTTTTCGTGACCCAGTTTGGGATCTTTGGTGCGTGTACCAACCTCCCTCAATGCAATTCGGTACGTAGAGTTGCTGGGTGATCACCTCCATCCGTTTATGCTGTTCTGTTATCCGCACTGTAATGTACTTTTCCAGCAACACAACTGTACCTCTCACAAGTCCCGGTTGGCGACTGGCTGGTTGGATGAGCATTCCTCTGACTTCTCTGTCATGAATTGGCCACCTAGAAGCCCAGACTTAAATCCTATTGAGCATCTTTGGGATGTTTTGGAACAAGGCGTGAAAGGCCATCACACAGCACCAAAGAACCTTACTGAATTATGGACAGCTTTAGCCAATATTTGGCAAGCCATTCCCGTCAAACGTTTGCAGAAACTTGTTGAATCTATGTCTCGTCGTGTGGCAGCCGTTATCAAGGCCAGAGGAGGCCCAACTCGTTACTAGGTAGGTATCCCTAATTCAGTGGCACTTCAGTGTATATATATGTATGTATATATATATATATATATTTGCAATATTTGATGGTTAATTATATATACATAATAAGGAAGGGATACGATACAAATAAGGTTTTTTACTCCACCACGGACCGATGGATCTCTGAGGTATTCCTATACGGAAAGGTGGGTCGCCAGCTGAAAAAGGTTGGGAACCACTGGACTAGAGCAGCATAAAGTTTTGCATCAAAGAATTTTATGTATTTGATATTATACTGTCAAAATATAAAATAAGGATATCCAATCATCTGTACCTTCGAGTGACAGAAATTTCAGTTCCTCAAGAATAAAATGATGATTTGTTCTACATAACGAACTTAGCCGTGTGACGCAGTGGTTTGGCCGACGGCATTTTTGTGGATGCCTTTACCGTCAGTTTGTGGGCTCGATTCCCGCTTGTCTGAGCACAAGGCTGAAATTAGGAAGCTACGTCGGCTCACCTATAGGATACTCCCATAAGAAAGTAGCCAACAAATTCACGGTATGGATGGGTGAATGTTGTAACGGACAAAGTGCCTGCCTCGTTAGAAACAAAAATCAATATAACAATCTTTGTTAAAAAAAAACTGAATTTTTTGAAAGAATAAAGAATGAATCAAATATGTTTACAGATATAATTGAATAAAATCATAAAATACCTTAAGTTAAATGAACGATTTAAGTATCTAAATATTACTACCAATGCAAAATCTCTATATTCTAAAAAAAAGTATCTCCCGCTGCCACTGGCAAAAGCTTGTCATGCTATCTCCTCCAAAACCGCTGGGGGTATGGGGTCGAGAGCGATACCAATGGATGCAGAAAAATGGGGGGACTAAAGTAAGACTTCGTCCGACTTTAAGTTTTTTTTAAATTTTATGTTTTGTGGGAAAATATTGACTATTTCATCTTCAGATTACGATAACTTGCCAAAAAATTATCTTAGAATTTTGATCTTTTTACAGTCTAAGACTACAGACATTTCTCTTTGAAACTAGACCTCATTTGTTTAAAAATATTTTAAAACAGACTAATATTTTCATCAAAAATTAAACACAGTTTTTCAAGAAATATTGACTTTTTCATCTTCAGATTATGATAACTCACCAAAAAATGATCGTAGAATTTTGATCGCTTTACAGTCTAAGACTACAGATATTTCTCTTTCAAACTAGACCTCATTTGTTTAAAAATATTTTAAAACAGACTAATATTTTCATCAAAAAATTAAACACAGTTTTTCAAGAAATATCGTCCCCTATGTCGATGAAATATCGATGCTCCTCGAGTTTTTATCTTACAAAGAAAACATTTACATCATCTGGAAGCTGAAAGCTTTCTTATTCATATAAGTCTCATTTCAAGTCTATATCTTAAATTTTCGATTTTTAATTGAATTTTAAAGCTGATAATTCAACAGTGATGAAACGCCCTTCGCATTAAGGGGGAAAACAGTAAATGGATGGAAGCTGTTACATTGCCTTAGAATCACCCCTATGTATCTCGTATTAGCCATAATAGAGGAGCGAGCATAGCGAGCCTAGTGGCGAAGCCCCTAGTTATTTAAATTTAAAGTAAAAAATTATTTTTTAAATTCATTTCATATATCTCACACTTCTATAAATTTACGTATCAGGGTTTCCGTTTAATCCAATCTTAAAACATGACTCCTCTCAAAACAAGCCATTCAAAATATAGGTCAAAACTTTCGACATAATCTAACCTTCCAGGCGTTCAATATGTGTGGCAAACGCTGGCATCATTCCTTTGTTGTTACTACTTTAAAGAATGACTCAAACGATATCCCTAACCGAATGATTTGCAAACCTAGAAGAATTCATATCAACTAAATACTTTTGCAAAATAAATCAACTTGACAAATTCCATCTACTGAGTGGGAACCTTCGTATGAAAGTAAATGGATCCGCAAGTTCACCGACTGTTACGACATCGGAAATTGTTCCATCAATACCAAGACGATCCGCCGGTTCATAGGAAATTGAAGAGGTGATATTTACCTCTTTATTTATTTCAGACTCCGTGGTATGTGATCGTGATATAAAATAGAGGATGGGAAACATTGTAAGCGTAAAACATTCATAAGAAATGGATATATATATATATATATATATATATATATATATTTTTTTTTTACGGAAAAAATATTATTTATGTCACTGTGACATTTTAAGGAATTTTTTATTCTATAACTTTTGAGGCTTATATTATTTATTTATTTATTTTTAATAACATTTTCAAAGCTATTTTATGAAGAAGACGGTTCACTTCTCGAAGTTACAAACATAAAAAGATGTTGGTATTCACCGATTTAACATCATATAGGGTAAGTATGCCAAATATGAGACCCCTTTTTATTTTCCTATATAACTTGGAAAGTATTATAGGGATTATAGTACCAACTTCATATGATTTTAATACATATATTTTACTACATATAACAATGACAGAAAATTGAAAATAACCTTGCAATTTCCCCCCCCCTCATCCTACAACTCTAAATATGAATTAGAATTACAGAAAAGTTCGTAAAAACTAAACTGTTCACAATAATTAGATAACACTTCCCTATATGCACTAATAGGTGAAAAAGAAAAGGAACATTTTAAACAAATTAGTTGTTTTACACTACAAGTTTTGTTTACTTTTTGCTTTTAGATTCAAACTTTTCACATTGTTTACAAATAAAAAGTTCGTCATCTCCACAATCTTCATGGACCCATCTGAAACGCCTTCTACATTGACGCCACTGCACTCCCCGTTTGTCTTCTGAAAATAAACAACCACAAAAAAGACATTCAGAGTCGTTTTCATCAATGCTATCATCACTGCTGTCATGGAGAGAAAGTTTTTCATCATCTTCAAATGAGCTGAGATCATCATAGCTATAATTAGGCTTATTCGTTCTCTTTTTTTTAACTAGTTGTCGTATTGGTCGTGCATCATTACACTGGTGTTGCATTTTCATCCATCCTTAATTTTCCCCTTCCTGTAGGGACCCCTTTGCATTTTCCTTTCCCCATTATTATTTCCTGATTTTTTCTTTTTATATCTTAATCTCCTTTTCCTTGTTTATCCTTATCTTTTAGGTCTATTCCTTTGTTTTTCTTATAGGAAACAAAGTTTTTTTCGAATATGCTGCAGTTCTTTTATTAATGCTATCAATCAATTTATTTTTATAGGGCGACGATGTGATAATATCGGCTTTAAGAGTCCTACTTGGTTTCGAGGTGTTTTTCTCCGGTAACGTAGGAAAGGGATTTTTTTTCTTCAGGAGTCACTAAGAACTAGTTGGAACTTGTTGTTTGATCAATACCTTCCACATTGTCACTACTGCTTAGGGATGCGACATCGAGAACAAATCATCGATGTTTTGAAACATCGATATTGAATATTAAAACATCGCTCAAAAACCATCGATTCTTTTAAACATCGATCATTTAGAACATCCATTTTTTTAAAAAACTGGTTTAGTAACCTCTAATACTGCAGTTACACACATCTAGACACGCAGTCCCCCGACATCTGTTGACACATTTGGGGGTCAATTAGTCACGGTCCTCCCCCCAAGGTCCCTCGAATCTGTTTGATCATCTGTGAAAAACCGACTGAGGGCAGGATCGCTGCAGAGAAGCTCTGCAGATTGCACACCATAAATCACTCGTTTCCCCCCTGAATACTGCGCAGTGCAGATGTGTGTGACCGCCTTCTAACTTTAATGTTACTCCTGTTAGTCGTGGGGGGATTTAAGTTTACTCTCTGATTGGGCTGACACAAATGACAAAATACTTGGTTGCTAGAGTCAGCGCATATCACATAATTTCCATCATACATTGTATTACTTTTGCCAGAAAATTGAGGAAGAAATTATTTCAATAAAAACAATTGATAGGACCAAAGCCATAAAGAAATATCCGTGATGTTTTCTAATTTAAATTGGTTTAATGTGAAAAATTATTGTCGTATTTATTTACAAGTTGGAGAATAATTTACTTCCAGAAGGCTTAAATAATTTAGTAAAAAAAAAAATTCTGAAGTTCATGAGTGTAACACAACATAGGATTGGTTTCATATCAATAAAGTATAAGGCAAAATTATTTAAAAGAATTTTTGAGTTTCGTTCTACAGAGTTTAATATTAAAAAATTAATAAGAAAAATTTATTAAAAAATCTTTTATTTTCAAATTAAATAATACAAAAGAAAATTACATATATTTACACCAACTTAAAGTACTGATGCATAACCAGGGTATGGAGGATAACTGTACAAGCTTATTTTTTCTTTACTGTAAATAACAATTATTGTGACCTATAATTATTATAAGCCCTATATTTATTATTTACAGTTTTTAAAAAAAGAAGTTTGTTAAATTTGTTGATTGCCATTTGTCTCGTTGCTAGAGTATCGTTCCCCCTATGCATTCGTCCTTTTGAGAATAAAGACTTACATTTACTCAGTGAAAATTATGCTACGTGGTAAATTTTTTTTATTGTGGTAATTTTTCATTAAAAAAACATCGAGCACAAAACATCGATGTTAAAAAAACATCGGCTTCAATAAATCGATGTTTTGAAAGCATCGACATCGATCTCGCATCCCTACTACTGCTACATGGGTTTGGATTTCGCCTGGGCATCATTGCATCTGCAGCTTCAGAGGAAACAAGGCTATGAGAGTGAAAACTAAAATGCCTAATATGAGACCCTATCTCATATTAGGCATGATTTGGGGTCTCATATTGGGCACGGCCGTTGTTGAACACGCCAACGAATTTTTTGGCTAGGATTGACGTTAGCTTAAAAAGAAAGAGGCGCATCATACAAACTCGCCTAACACTGTTAGTATTGGATATGTAGCTATAAATGTGATATGCAGCTCCACATTTATAGCTACATATCCAATACTAACAGTTTTAATAAGAGTCTTACCTTAAAGCTGAAAACAGCCAATGAAAATGGTGATGCAAAAACGTCGACCAGCACACATTCAGGGGAAAAAAATACTGCACCTTTGTGTGCGCTTGCAAACACTCGACTGACTTAACGATTACGAATGATGCAATAGTGTAACGAGGAATTCGTTCCAGAAATAATTAATTTGGTTGAGCTGGTAACGCACGTTAAATTAATATAAAATCTCTAATTCTGAATAGTTGTTCCTTAAAATAAAATAGTGTAATTTCTATACCGTTCCCTCGACGTGTGTGTTCTTGAAAATTTAGCCGTTGCCCATTTGATATGAATGACATTGGCTGTCCTCAAAAACCACACGTATGCACTGTCAACATCGGCATACAAGCTTGAAGTAGCCGGTAATCAAAAAGTCTTCCAAAGCATTTGAAATTTAAAAAAAAAAGGTTTCTTTTCTGAGCGAATCTTGGGTAACATAAAAGGATATTTACCCCCCAAAAAACGTTTAAAAAAAAAGGAAATTTACCTTATAATATTTTGGGTAAATATCCTTTTTTAAAGGATATTTACCCCAAAATTTCTCTTAAACCGTAAAAGCTTCTACTGTAAATTGCTTAGCCAGGTGTTAGTCTCCGGATTCCCTTGTTAAGTTTGTCTAAAATGCACATTTTATGCCTGGTAATTGCAGGGTGTTTCTTGGGAACATCCAACTAGCCTTTGTCCACGTCAGGCCGTTTTACGTGTGCCCCCTAAATTGGACCATAAAATCGGTTTAAAGTAGTGATAAAAGTTGTGTCTCTCGCCCCCCTTGTTCGCAAGATGCTCCCACGAATGAACTTGACGTCAGCTTGGCCAGAAAGCGCTTTCCGAGTAAGGTCTTTCTCCCCAGGTTCGACCAATCAAACAGAGGCGAAAAGTTAGTAATATCGGGGCTAAACCATTCACGGGCCTCAATTTTTGCGGCACGCTCGAATTTTCTCCTCTTGGCGAGGTATCGGCAAAGCCGGGTTCCTTTTTTTGGCCATCAAGTGCTCGCGTTGTTATTACTGTCTATTTTCCTCCGTGCTGGGGTAATATTGCGTACGCCTTGGACGGGTGGTCCGCTTTTGTTGAATTGGCGTATTTCTCGCTATTGTAACCCTCGCTTTCTGTGTTTGCACACCTATCCAGTGATGAGAAAGAAATTGGACTGAGCCATTTTTTTTTTTCCTAAGAGAGAGTTGTCTCTTATATTTGTGTGTTTAATATAAGAGACCCCATCAGTGCCCCCATATGTGCCCCATCAGTTTTCGCCCTGCCAATACTGCATCGGGGGGCTATCTTTCTATATGTTAATGATGCCATGTTAGATATAGTCTTCAAACTTTAGACCAATGTGGTCATTTTGTATTTCGCTGCAGCTTATGTAGTACCGAGCTTCCTTGCACGTGTAAATATCCTTTTATGTTACCCAAGATTCGCTCAGAAAATAAACTTTTTTTTTTAAATTCCAAATGCTTTGGAAGACTTCTTGATTACCAGCTACTTCAAGCTTGTATGCCGATGTTGACAGTGCATACGTGTGGGTTTTGCGGACAGCCAATGTCATTATGATCTAGTTGCCGAAAGCTACTCTATTTTATTTTACGTGTATAAAAACGCTTGAATCTCATTTCAACCGATGTACAGAGGGATCATCTTCTAGCATATTAGATTTTTGTTACTGAAAGACGATTATCATTTCTTCCGTCCCTTCATTTCACCTTAACAAATAGACTACTGTTTTACGCTCCAGTCGCCAGACAGCAGCACTTTATAGTCCTATAAGCTGGGAGCGCATATAAGGAATATTTACCCTATATATAAATATAACTAAAAATAAATAATCCAACAGAGCTAGATAAATACAAGAAGAATATACACAAAAAACAAACAGAAATCAAGTTCTCAGGGCATCAACGCACCAGAGGCAAGATTCTGTAGTAGTGCCGGAACTGAACCATAAAAAGACATAGAAGTAACCGACTGGTCTCGTCATCAGGGAGCCTAACCAAATCAGTAACCTCAAGGGTAACTTTCTGAATAGGATGCAGGTATAACCAAAAGACATCCCAAGGCCCCGAGTTCCCCAATGAAACAGTTAGTCAATAGATAATGAAAAGACAAAGACTACTTACAGTAAGGGCTCAACGCATCATACATGCAAGTACACATACAATCCCAATGAAACGACACAGATAACTGATTTGGTTGATGATTCATTGAGGTAACTGATTTGGTTAGGCTCCATGATGACGAGACCAGTCGGTTACCTCTATGTCTTTTTACGGTTCAGTTCCGGCACTACTACAGAATCTTGCCTCTGGTGCGTGGATGCCCTGAGTGCTTGATTTCTGTTTGTTTTTTGTCTACATTCTTCTTGTATTTATCTAGCTCTGTTGGATTATTTATTTTTAGTTATATTTGTATATTTTCATTATGAAGATATGAAACTTCTGCGCTATCTTTTATTGAAAAGTTTTATGTTTTCTTTGCTAGGGTAGGTTTTAAGTTAAATTGTTTTAGCAGTCTATGCTCGCTTTTTAATTTTTGTTTATTTGGTTTGTTTATTTTTTACATTACCCTATATATATATATATATATATATATATATATATATATATAGGAAAAAGTATTTATTTATATCAGTGGGACATTTTAAGGAATTTTTAATTTCATAACTTTTAAGGCTTATATTATTTATTTATTTATTTATCAATAACATTTTCAGAGCTATTTTATAAAGAAGACGGTTCAATTCTCGATATTACAAATATAAAAAGACGTTGGTATTCACCGATTTCACTTTCGTGGATTTAGTTACTTGCCAATTAGCCGTCAGTTTAAAAGGAATTTGATTACAGTTTTTGCTGTTCAACCCATATTTATCCCTCATTAACAAAGCTTTTTCTGCATTGCCAAGCCAGATTTCTGCTGAGTAAAGTTTCTAAACTGTGAAATGAACAGTAAGTTTACAAAAACAGTAAGTCTTCCAATATAGCACTGTCTTAAATCCCGCGAATTTATTGTATTTGATATTAATATATGTAATTGATTTTCTAACGACTGCAAGGACAAGGTCTAATTCGGCTTTTCAAATTAGAGGCTTATTATCTATGGCCACCTAACCTATGATACATACTCGATATTATACACTCTCAGTTATCGAATTCCATTCTTCACATTATTCTTTTTTTAGACAACGGTCCTAAGTATTAACCTATACATATTTTTTAATTGATTTAATTATTTATCTTTTTTTATCCTTCAATACTGACTACTCTCTCACCCAGGAATTTTTGCCATTTGTTTTACCCAGCAGTTAAAAACTTTTATAAAGATCAAATTTAGCAGTACTGATCATTTGCCAAGACCGGGAGTAACATTCAGCAATCCTACGCAGGCGTGTTCATTAGGCTTACTCTTATTTTTAACCCTTCAGAGGGGGCGCCCGTGTACAAAGTGCAACATTTTCGTAATTTTGAATGGTTTGTCTTTACATGTAAGGTTTGAATGTTCTAAGCAGTTCCTATTTATAGCTACACCCTTTCTAACGCAGGTCTCATTTTCTGATCCTTGTATTCCTTTCCATTCATTGTTAGCCGTGATTTAACCGTGGTAAACTAGCGATTATACTGGATTACAATATGGCAAAAGCAGGAGTTGATGTAGTCGATCCAATGTGCAGCTATTACACGGTATCCTGCATATCACGAAGTTGGACAATATCGTTGATATTTTATGCTTTTGGACACAATAGGAATCAATTCGCAAGTTGTCCTTAGATCCAATAAACCGGACAGTTTTGATATAAAGCGATTGTATCTGCATTCTTTGGCCTTTAAGTATAAATATATATCAATATTATCAACATTTTATATCTTGTAATAGAACACAGAATTATTATTTTCAATTTGAAAAAAAAAAGTTTATTACAAAAGAAATAATCAAGGTAGAAGGAGACGTTGCACTTTGTGCCTCGCGCGCCTTCTGGTGTTGAAAAAAATTGTCGCGCCCGCTGAAGGGTTAAACTTGGCCGTCAGAAATAGATTTTAACATGTTAGGCGTGAAACAAAAAATAACAATTTTCTTTTTAATTCTAAGAGCAGAACCCTAATTAAAGAAAGTGAAATGCTGTACCTACTTTAAAGTCAAATGTTGATTCAATTAAAAAGTAATTAAGAAGTGGGATTAATTCAGCTTACCGTATATGTTTTGCTATTTGCTGTCGCTCTGCTAAACTTTAATTTCCCTTTAAATCTGTACAAGAAATCTCAAAGGATATTGCGCAAACCTCTTTACTTATTGCGAATTATTTAGCCACTTTCCATTATTTGAACAACCAATTACTTTCTCAAATCCTTCCCTATTCTTTCCCGAGAGGATAGTTTTTAAAACTTGGGCTAACTAAAGCTAAACTAAGAAGGCGAACATACCACGTCATTATCCCTGAAAGTGTAAGTATTTTTCTGACCATGCTTTCCTTCTCACACAGGATGAAGAGAGAGGAAAAAAATATGCTTTATCTTTTACAATTTGTTGCACGTTATTTGGCTACATATGCTCCAGACATGAGAATTTTCACAGACGGAAAAAAAACAAAAATGCATTAGTTTTCCGTTGTTTTTTTAAAACTCCGCTGAAAATATTCGCTCAGTGTGTATTTATTTTTACAACTTGTTATTTTTTAAAAATTTAAGATTAAATCTGATGTTTTTAAGTTATACTTTTATCAGCTAAAATAACAACTGATAAAAATATTTTTTCAACAGAAATACAAAATATGTATCGAAACGTGCTTGTGAATGAGGAAAAATTTTCAATTTTTTTAATGATTAAAATAATTCCATTTATTTTTGGACTTGAAAAGTTGTTGATTTGTAATAAGAAATAAACTTGAATAATAATATTGTATACAATGATTTTATGCTGTTATTTTTTATTGGATATATATATATATAACTTTGAAAAGCAATTCTAAAAGCATACTTAAAGTTTTGTTGTTTCTTATTCTAAATAATTCTAAATAATTATTGTATTCTCCTTTTAACAGATAATATTTTGTTAATAAATATCTATTTATGTATCCTGTAATACTGGGAAATACAAAATGGGATAAAATAAAAAGGATTACAAAATGTGCACTTATAAATATCATGAAAATTTTATAATTTAGCCTGTTAATTTCGATTAACCTTGAGATTATCGGTGAGATTTTACATTACAGTGATACCTCGACTTACGAGTGTCCCGACTTATGAGTTATTTTTAGATACGAGCAGTCTCTCGGGCATTTTATTTTGCCTTGAGTTGCGAGCTAAAATTCGGAAGAGCCCAGCTTCAGATACTCCACCGATAGTTTGCGAAACGAATGCCATGTAACATTCTCGTCGAATGAGCATACGAGAAACATATAATATTTACATCCTTTATGTATAACTATAACAGAATTATATACCTATTAAGACTACTTTCCAGTCTTAAACCGAGAGATTAACCCCCAACAATTAACACAGGGGGCAGCTTGCTCTGCTCGCACATTAGTCGCCCTCCGTAACTGAACAGCGTCCTACCTATCATTTCAAAAACATTCTGAAAGGGGAGATGAAACAGACCTCATCGGACAATTTTTTATCGAAAACCTCTGCAGTGAGGAAAGCGTGGTGAAAAATCAGCGAATAAGATTGAATTATTCAGTTCGTCCTTTCACCCCCACCTCCGTAAGTATCTTCAAGTCGTCTGATCTCCACAGTAAATGTTGTACATTATACTTAATAAAACCAGTTTACTGCAGTACAGTCTATTGTATTGTGATTTTATACAATATGTTATTTATAAACACATTTTTCTTATTTAAAAACATGCAACAATGAATTGCAGTGTTTTTTTTTCGGGAGGGGGTGGATTAATGGCATTTCAATTCATTTCATTGGGGAAATCGATTTGACATACGAGTAAATCGAGTTATGAGCTCCATCATGGAACGAATTAAACTCGTAAGTCAAGACACCAATGTATTTTTTATGTATTGTTTGAATAAACGTTTCATAATACCTTCTTGCACACATGAAATGCTTAAGCTATCAAATCTTAAAACGGAAAACGATTTAGATTTCAAAGTAACATTGGAAAGAAATATGGATATAAATAGAAGTATGTAAATAATCCCCATATCCCACAACATTCCTTGAATATATAATAATACTATCATAAGCAAATCAAGAAAGCTATGTAATATATGTCCGAAATCCATAAGTCTAATTGAAGTAACAGACCATGCTAACATTCATGTATAATACATTCTGGGGGTCTCACACCACAACGGCAGATGTTTACAGCATGAAAATATCAACTGAGAATGTAGATGATGGGCATAAAATGACACCCGTTGTTTGACACAAAGAATTGGGGTTGATAAAATTGCAGCACCCCTAACCGTGATACAATCAGATACGGTAATAGGCTTTGACCTTTTTCATTGTTTGTCCCTTTCCTGGCGAAATTAATCCTCCCTTCAATTGGTGAATCGCATCACGAATCGTGAATCTGAATATGTGCCCCAAGCTTTGTTGGCGAAGTCCTGTTCTACGTATGCCAGTTCACCTTGGTACAAGGCATAGAGTGATCACTTTAAAATTTTCCTCTTGATGAATACGCGTATAATATCTATTTACTGCTTGATTTAGACTCATCTGTCTGCTTGTTGGACTGATCTATGCATGACAGCACGGAAAAACAAAACATAATCAGATTAAATTTTGTTCCAAACTATTACTACAAATTCATTAACATCGTGAAACGATGGTAACTCTAGAAGAAAACTTACGTAAATATTCATTTGAATTTAAAAGCAAGTAGACAAAAATCGTATGTCGGACGATTGTCGAATGATTGTCGCTGGTTCTTAATATCCGAGTCTGTAGGCTCGAGTTGATATGCAGGCGTTAAAGTCTGTAGCCCTTCGGAGTCGGATTTACACTGTAAGTACCGGTAGTTGCAAAAGATGTCTGTAGCGCTCTGAAGCTCAAATCTTTGAATACTTAGAGGGGCAGATCAGTCATTTCATACGGAATAATGGACAACATGAAGCCTTTTCAACAAAATGAAAACAGAAGCCGATAGCAGAACTTTATAACTAACATTCGGCAAGAGTTTGTAGGGAAGGTTTTACAAGAAATAAACATAACTTTTAGATTATACTTTTTCCTTGTGTTTCTCTATAAGCACTTGAACAGATTCAAAATAACATTTATCTTTTTTTAGTATATTTGTGTAACCTTTTTTTTGGTTTTATATTATTTACTCCCAAAACCAGAACACATTACTTTCTAGAAAACATTTTCTTTCTGAGAGAAAATTTTATCACTACTCTAAGAACGTAAATGTTTCTCGTAACAATGCGCAAAACAAATTAAATAAACCGTAAAATTTCGACTATAATACGCACCCGAGTATAATACGCATGCTTGATTTTGCGCGAAATTTTCTGAAAAAATAAAAATTCGACTATAATACGCACCCATAAGTTTTTTATATTTAAAAATTGCATAAATGTTTATTAGCAGAAATAAATTTGTAATAAAAAGAAACGAAAACATTAAATTCAGCAAAAAAACTTAAATTTTTATTCAAAACAAACAATACTGCCAAGTTATCAGTCTTGATCACTTTCACTAGAATACAGCTTATCTCTTTTTGTCGCGTCCATGTCATAAGTATTGGTGCCGTCGTAATATATATTACCATTATCATCCTCATTTAATGACAACTGCCCATCCTACCATAATATGTCGTTCTCACTGCCGTCTCACGTTTAACAATTGATGATTTTTCTGCTGCCGTATAGGACCGTCTTGAAGAAAATTTGACGGAAATAAATAAAATAAAATAATAATTTTTTGCACTTGCGACAACCGGGAACTATCACTATTTCAAGGGACCCTTTAGAAAACGAACGCGTGTGCGATATGAACTGTGAGTTCCGTTAGTTTAAAAGGAATACCTGCTTAGTAAACGGGTGGATGAATCGGAATGCAGGCGCGCACGCACCCGTGTTGTGACAATGTCTTACAGCTGCTGTACGTTCGTTTATTCAATGTTTAAAACTATGTTTTTTTATGTAAGCGAGTATAATACGCACCCTCATTTTTGCGTACTAAAATGTGAAAAAAAGGGCATATTATACTCGAGATTTTACGGTAAGTACTGTATCAAAAATTTAAATGACTTCGAAAAATTTAAATTAGGATGGTTTCAAATCAAAATCAAAATCAAACATTACCCAAATACTCAAAAAAAAAACTAATACAATTTCAAAAATTCTTTTAAGATGTTAATTAATATTAAACTCATTTAACATTCTTGAAAATGCATAACTTTTTTCATTATTAATATTTTGCTATAATTTAATATAAAATATAAGAATTATGTGAGAGGGTAGCTTTTTAATTAGTCAATGCAAAAGAATGATTAACTACATTTCAGTTTTTTACATGATGCTTATATGAATATTAACATCTAGAATGGACTATAAACTTGAAGGATCAAAATTAACTGTTAGCTATTTACTTTACTATCTAATTATTTTATAACATAATCATCCTTGTTTACGGTAATGAGAGTAGGTTGTAAAGAAAGGAAATGAATACTAAGTTTCAAATGACTTACTATATATGCTATTATAAATCCCTGAATGATGAAATGTTTATAATTAAATGTAAGAATGCAAAATGTAAGGATTATTTTTTATAAAAGTTTCCTTCGGGATTTAATTAAATTCAACTTTCATTTCCTCATTATAAAAAAAAGGAGAAAAAAATTAATGTGTTTTGTTGTAGTTTATTTCACAGTTTATTATCCACTAGTTTATTAATTTTGAAGACAAATAACGCTTAAAAAAAAACAGGAAAAAATAGTCTTAAGTATGTTTTAGAATTCGAAGCTATGTTTCTTCCCCTTAAATTTACAGAATGTAAGAACCAATTTATTTTCTTTCGGTGTACAAAGTGCAAAATGCAAATAGTTACGCACGTTGGTTTTGGAAACGTAATTATATTGATATTGGGATTTAATTATATTGAGTAAATGTGGATGTGATTGGTAGGGGCAACTATTGTTAAGAGTAGCAGATCTTGGGCTTGATTACCAGGCCGACTACTCAAAAACATGTATGGAAGAAATACGAGTTTGAATGATACTGATAATTTTAAATACAAATAATAACAATCATAAAATCATAACAGTTAAATAATAAAACTTTATTTGTAGAACAAAAATTGGTTTTCTAAAATTTAGTGTTTTGAAAAGAAAAATTAAGGCTGTTAAGCGTTATAATGCATTCAGTGGAATGCTTGTTAAGCGTATTTATAATGATGTAGATAAAAAAAATCATGTAAATAAGCATTAGAAAACATTAATTTTAAAGCATGCAGATACTGTCTGTTAAGTAATTTATAAATGAATATTATATAATTAATAAAACTTACAAGAAGGAATGAAATACTTTTTATTAACAGTACTTGAAAATAATATATAAAAATTCATAAGATACAGAATTTTATTTAGATAAATTAAAAATTCATATCCACCCGGATTTCAAATTTTATTTGGTTAGCTGTAGATTAAACTAGGTTTCGGCAACCATTAAATAAATTTGAAGACTTGGTTTTTTGTTAGTCGAATACACATTTTTATGTACGACGTTCATGTTTGGTATTAAAATCATCTTGTGTAAAATCCACATAAAAACGTATTCTTGAAACAAGCAGTTATATTTGCGTCCTCATGTTAAGAAACTATACCATGTCCTCTGTGATATAATCAAAAATATAATATATCCACGTGGTATTTTAGCATTTTAATAATTGGAAAGAAAATTTATGGGTAGTAAAAACAAATTTCAGAAAGATTAAAAATATTTCAGTTTTTTAAGTAATCAAATAAATTATAAGTCTCAACGACCTAGTACCAAAAGAATTAGTATTGACAATTGCGACCTTGATTATGCTATCATTATTATTGGAGACATATTGCATCTTTCCTGCAAAATATTAGATATGCACTGCGTGAAACATTATGCTCATAGTAGGTAATATACTTTTCAAAATGGGCAATCATTTGCTTTTGATAATTTTTTTATATCAGAATAAGGTACTATTACTTAATTGATCAGCAACTTTCTGTACAAGGAATACAAAGTCGATTAATCGATATTATGCATCAAAGAATTCGATAAGGTAATTTTATATTAAATATTTCAAGCAGAATATCATTAATGTTTTAAAGATATTCTACTTGAAAATATTGAAATTGATGTAACTATAATTCGTTTATTGTGAAAGAAAATATCAAGTTTGAATTAAAATATAATTTTCTAATATCAGCCTTAGATATCATGGCTTATGTGACCAGCAACTTTCTGTACAAGGAATACAAATTGGATTAATCGATGTTACGCTTCAAAGAATTCGATAGGGAAATTTTATATTGAATGTTTCAAGCAGAATATCATTAATGTTTAAAGGATATTCTGCTTAAAAATATTGAAATTGATGTAAATAAAATTTTTTCAACCATCCGTAAAAATTCGTTTATTGTGAAAGAAAATACCAATTTTGAATTAAAATATTTTTGGAATTCGAAACACTAGAAAACTACACCAATTCTTTCGCACCAAATTAAGTATAACAGTCATCCTGAGAGGGCGCACGGAGCCCAGTGTGAAAACCATTTAAATCTATTTTAATTTTAAAACTAACTTAAAACTAATTTAGAGGCTAAAACTGCCCATTTGAATTAAATTTTTCATTACAGATAAATTTATGATTCTTTGGCAATTTCCTCACTGAAGCCATTTTACTTACATGCATATCAATAATATTTTCATCTGAGAACGAAAAAGAACATTTTATCTAAAGCAAACCAGGTGTATTAGCAAGTAATTTTCGCATGATACCTGATGTGCTGATATGAAACCAGAAAACAAAGGTTTTCAGTTTTTCTTCAGTACTTTCATTAGACATAAAGCATCCAGTAAAACTTTATTTACAAATAATAGATAATAGCTTTAATGTCTCAAAATTACCTAAGAAACACAGAAAACTTTTTTGTTTGATTGTTTGAAAAATCCATACACCGCATGGAATATGTTGAATATCTGGACTCAAATATGGAGCTGAATGTTTCAAAAACACACAATATGCATTAAGGGGACTCACGACTCTTAAGTCGAGGAAATAAGGCATATTTTCATACTTTTTGACCCTTTGTAACTATTTCAATTTACTCCCCATTTTCCCAAATTTTATGTATATGATAAATTGATATATTTATTTTAATAAACAAATTTTCAACTCTCAAAATAATCTTAAATAATTTTTTTTAAATGCTTTAGATATATCTTAGATATATATGAAATTAATTTTCCACTATAATGTATAATCCCTGTTTTATATTTAAATAAATAATTCAAAATACAATTGAACATAAAACATTCAACATTAAAATATTTTTTCAATTTTTTAAAACTGCTCAAAATATACTTAAAATTTCCTTAATTTTTTGCATTAATTTACCCCTGAAAAAATAACAAAATGTGCAGTGATTGCAATAATTATAGTTCAGGCACAATAAAATAACATGATTATGGAGTGATAAAAATTTTATGGAATTATGTTTCTAAGTTTTTGAGATATCAGTTGCGGAATGATGCAAAATTGCATTTTGAGAAAAATTAGTTTAAAATTTTTCTTACCATAAACTTGATCAGTAATTAAATATTTAGAATATCAATATCTCCGGAACTAAGCGGAATATTTTCATGCGGTTTGCTTTATTTTGTTCAGATATGATCAGGCTTTAACATATATTTTTTTTCAAAAAATCGAATGTTTTAAAGATTTAAGGGTAGTGAGTACCCTTAACATTTTTGAAAGAAGGGGAATGAGGAATAAATGAGATAGAAACTTTTAAAACCGTTTACATGACGTACAGCGCCAACCCCCCCTCTCCGAATATACCGAGTTCCATTTTACTCCACCTCATCCCAGGTCCGAGTTTACAATTTCCATGTACGTTCCAACTTTCTTCTAATGTATATGTAGATTTTTATTTCAGTAATTTTGGATAAAATATGCATATTAAATTCAATAACTTTTTTTGTGAATTTAATTGTGTGGTCATGCACGCGTGCATCTTTTATGAAACAAATATTTCGATAACTTCAGTGTTCTGGTTTTAAACATTTATTGATTACATACAATTTTATCAAAAATCTCTCTCCTTCTAAATTTATACAATGCTCTATCAGCTTTAATAAACTTAAAAGCAACGATTGCACATGTGACTTCAAACTGTAAATTTCATCTTCATCATAAATACAGTTAATCTTGACTTAAAATAATAAGAATCAGCTTTTTGTACTAGCCTCTCGCGAACGATAAATGCGAGAGGTTTTAAAGATGATTCTGCCGGGCACTGTAAAATACGTTTAACAATTTATTTTTTCATGTATTAACAAGTATTTTTAAGATTAGTTTCATTAACTTACTTTCAGAAAATATTTATGTTCCGAATCACCTGCTTCTTCGGCCACCTTAAAGAAGTTTAACTGTTATATATATATATATATATATGAAATAAATTTCAAACTTTTCCGTTATCGTTATAAACGTCAATCCAAATTCTTTCATCTTATCGCAACAGAACACCGTCCCTCATTTCTAATTTTTACCTATATCCAACCAAAGTAATCTATTAGTTTCCCCTTAAACGCCACGTGCGGCCAACAGTTATATAAGAGAGAACCTCGTGGAACATTCGAGAAACATCATCCCATATGACGCGATATAATCAGGTGTCATGATCTGACCGATTAGAAGTTTAGTGTACCCGTACTCGGACGAGAGATTTAGCGTCTCTGTAGCTTTTGTGTGTCTGCTCCCAGCCAGGAAAGGTGTAACGTTTCGCTGCTGTCAAAATGTGCGGGCGGGGCCCCGCCCCCCGCTAGCGCCGCGATGTGTCAATTGAAATTTTGTTGTGAATAGTGAAATATCAACTTAAAATAAACAATCATCGAGATTAAAGCCCCTCTTCCTTGATCCGGTCTATTTATTGTCCTCTCCATATGCCTCGCCACTCGCTACGATTTGTTGCGACTACTACTCCCCGGTTATATGACTACAAGATCGTCAAGGTACCATATTATTTCATTTATATATATATATATATATTAAGCAAAGTGTCTATGTATGTATGTATCGTATACAAATCTACATTTTTTGACGAATCTGGTTGAAACTTCGTATACTTATGTTTTGAAGCGTTAGGATAAGTCTAAGATAAGTTTGGAGGCTTTTAAATAATTATAATTACATACAGTTTTTTAATAATATTTCATCTCCAGGCATTGGAATCAATCATGCGATGATTGAATCTGCCCATGCGCACCTGTTGGATATTAATTCTGGATAATATTTGGGTTAATATTGGATGTTGCAAGGTAAGTGAACGTTTGGATTTCAATTTCTTTAAATATCTTTACACATACTATTGTTATTTTGTAGTTATTTGGTGTTATAACTAAAATAACCCATTTTCCAGATTGTAACAAGAGGGAATACGCCATTTTCAACATCGCATCCCGTTGGAACAACTTTGGTATAGTAGAATTCGTATACTGGTAATTTGATATGCACAGAATTCGTTTACAAATTTCACACTATTTTCCTTATTTTATTATTTTTTTATTTATATTGAATTGTTTTTTAATTTTAATTTTGCAAAATTAAAATTCTTTGAGATTCATACGATATTTACGATGCGATGTTTGGCTAGGCGAAAAAAATGTCACCAATACAAAATATCGCCAATGGGGTACTTTATCGAAGCTGTTCCTATTATTAGTATAGTTTATTAATTTTATTACTTATTTTATATTATTACTTTTAAAACCAATTGAAATCCATCCCAATACACGGTGCCGCATATTTTTTAGATTTTTGCCAAATTGGCGATAAAATGCCAAACATGGGTTGTGTTTGTAAATTGCTTTTCAGTTAGCCGTTTTTTGCTATGTTGGTTACACATGCTGTTTCTAAATATCAGGGGAGGATTTTCAAATCGGATGATATTTTTTTTAATTTTTGTGAGCGTAGCAGAGTGAAGCAAGGGTATCTGAGCGAAGAGAAGATCCCATGTATGCTTGCGAGTTTCATACAGCCGGTAGTAAGTTTGTTTTCCAATTTGATTGTTCTTTCTTGGTCGCCACATTTGTTTACATTTCGCAGTTTAAGCCTAACAGGTCTCCGAACGCGATTTTGGCGCCATCTTTTCCCCAAATTGGCGATGGTACCGTGTATTGGGAATTAACCTTTAACGCTAATTGTAATTTTCCTCTCAGTTTTATTTTAGGCAAGCTTTTTCAGTTGGTATTTTAATTTTGTTTTTGTCTTTCTATAATTTTAAAACATACTTTTGATGTCATTTTCTGTAATTTTGCACTTTTGATTTTAATCTCAGTTATAAGGCAAATTTTTTCAGTAATTTATTTGATTTCTTTATTTTTTTTCTTCAGTTCCCTGTCCGTTTAAGTTTCGCCAAGAACATTAACAAGGCACAAGGGCAACAGCTAAAAGTAGTTGGATTCAATATTCTTAAACAATGTTTCTCCCATGTTTAGCTGTACGTGCGTTGTTCTAGAGTTGAAACAGCTGAAAATCTCTATATCCTAGCTCCAAATGAAAGAACTGTAAATGTAGTATATCCTGAAGCTATCTAAATTGATATTTCAAGAAAGAAAAGTGAAAGAAGACTGAAGTCAAAGAATATTATCAACGATATACAGGATTATATACATCTTATTTAAAACAAAAACTGTTGAAATACCTTTATTCGTTGTTTTTTAGTGTTTCCATTCTCTGACGATGATTGCTGAAGGGAGCGGGTCTTGAAACCAACCGGCTAGACGGGCGATGCCCGGATAGTATTTATATATATATATATATATATATATATATATATATATATATATATATATATATATATATATATATATATATATATATATATATATACATAATATCCATTTTCCATACTCTACGAGCTTAATTGATTCTATTATTTTTTTCAGGGGATAATACTAGTTTTAAACTATCTAAGATAACCTTGTATACTATTTACTTACTTACACACACACAAGCCCACACGCACACACACACACACACACATATATATATATATATATATATATATATATATATATATATATATATATATATATATATATGTATGTATGTGTGTGTGTGTAAGTAAGTAAGTAAGTAAGTAAGTAAGTAAATAATATACAAGGTTATTTTGATAGTTTAAAACTAGCATTATCTCCTGAAAAAAAATAAACTCAATTAAGCTCGTAGAGTGTGGAAAACTGGATTTTGTTTTTCCTTTTTCATCCATTATTACTTTTTCTTTTCCTTTTACATCATGTTCAGTGCTATTAACATAAGTATCATTCTTTCACTTTTTTATGCAAAACAAGATTTATTAAAAACTAAAAACTAATAAAAGTATCACTTTAACGGATTTTTTCACCTTTCTTTTTATGGGGGAGAGGGTAGGGGGGGTTGAGGTAGAGAAAGAGTAGCAAGAAGTAACTTTTTCTTTCTACAAGGATCATTAATAGAATGAGTGAAATTTGCATAAAGAAATCCTTTTCCGATTACTTCCGCGTATGTTCCTACAGTATGACATTCTATAAATATTTTTACAAGACATTATTCTGAATTATTTTTTCTTCCGATAGTAATATTGCGTTAGAAATTACATTTTTAATATGCATTGAAAAGAAATAAAACACTTTGCTTTTAAAGGAATTTCAATTATGAAAGTCTTCGGAAATTGTGAAATTAATATATATATATATATATATATATATATATATATATATATATATATATATATATATATATATGTGTGTGTGTGTGTGTGTGTGTGTGTGTGTGTGTGTGTGTGTATTTATGTTTGTATGTATGTGTGATGCCAGTAAACTTTGCGATTTTAAATAATAAAGAAAAATAAACAGACATTATTTTGAAAGTGTTTAAAACTAGTATTATCCCCGGAAAAATATTATGAAATCAATTAAGCTCGTAGAATATAGTGATCTGAATTTTGTGTTTTCTGTTTCTTCCGTTTACTTTTTTTGATTTTATTACACGATGTTTGTTTAAGGGAAATTCTGTCACATTTGGAGGGGAAGAAAAGTTTAATTGGTGTCAAAAAACATGAACTTTTACACGCGAATTCAATTAACTCCCTTTTAATGTAATTATCAAGCGAGTAACGCCATTAGATTGTAATCTGATTAAATAAATCCAGACTAGGCCCCGAAGGAAAAAAGTAGTTTTAATCTGTTTCTTCTTTTTTTTACATATTACGAAATCTGGTTTTGCTATTTCTATTGTAACATCAGATTAAATAAATAAATTTTTACTAAACATTTCTAAACTTTGACGATATATTTTCTATTGATTTCTTTTCTTCTCATTTAGATTCCGACAGTCTATAACTGTATTTCCTGCTCAGCGGCATGTATATAGAATCGAAAATAATGCTTTATATTAGAAAACAATTACTAGATTAAGACTACAACTGTATTATGGATTTTTTTTAATCGACATTTTTCTTCTGGGCTCTTCAAAATAAATTGAAGAGAAGGAGGATCCAGATAAACAAAAAAATCTCCTCATCAATGTATGCACATATTTTATATCAAATAGTTATTTACTTAAATTTCTAAGACTTAGCAAATACTTCCGAGGGAACATTCTATTTATTCTTTATCAAACTTTTACCTAAATTTGTTTATGAATTGAAATACTTTTACATTCATAAAAATTTGCATAATTTGATTGAGTTTAAGATAAAGATATTTTGCACGTTTTATTTTCAGTTTCTTTAAAACTTACAAAAGCGTTATAATTATATTCAAAAATGTTAAAAATGATACTAAAAAATTATTTTGAATCAGGAGAAGTGTACAATCAAAGTTTTTAAATTTATGTACAGTGACTTTAAAATTTCAAATAAAAGGATTTTAAAATAAAAAAGTTCATCACACATTAATTAGACATTAATGTTATTGTTTTAAATATCCGAAAAATATAATTAACTATCTGTAATTCATAAAAAAATTGCAATTAAAAATCTACAATCAAAAATATAAATTATCAAAACTGCTAATTTCAAAAATAATAAAAACGCGCACATTACATTATCAAATAATGTAAAAATTAAGTATTATATTTCTCAAGATTAAGCAAGCATTCTTTATAGAAATTTATATATAAGAATAAATCCATAGAAAATATAACGATATATTTTCTATGCATTTCTTTTTCTTCTCATTTTGTTTCCGACAGTCTATAACTGTATTTCGTGCTCAGCAGCATGTATATAGAATCTAAAATGATGTTTTATAGTAGAAAACAATTACTAGATTAAGACTACAACTGTATTATGGATTTTTTTTAATCGACATTTTTCTTCTGGGCTCTTCAAAATAAATTGAAGAGAAGGAGGATCCAGATAAACAAAAAAAATCCTCATCAATGTATGCACATATTTTATATCAAATAGTTATTTACTTAAATTTCTAAGACTTAGCAAATACTTCTGAGGGAACATTCTATTTATTCTTTATCAAAATTTTACGTAAATTTGTTTATGAATGGAAATACTTTTCCATTCATGAAAATTTGCATAATTTGATTGAGTTTAAGATAAAGATATTTTGCACGTTTTATTTTCAGTTTCTTTAAAACTTACAAAAGCGTTATAATTGTATTCAAAAATGTTAAAAATGATACTAAAAATTATTTTGAATCAGGAGAAGTGTACAGTCAAAGTTTTTAAATTTATGTACAGTGACTTTAAAATTTCAAATAAAAGGCTTTTAAAATAAAAATGTCTGTCACACATTAATTAGACATTAATGTTATTGTTTTAAATATCCGAAAAATATAATTAACTATCTGTAATTCATAAAAAAATTTGGAATTAAAAATCTACAATCGAAAATATAAATTATCTAAACTGCTAATTTAAAAAATTATAAAAACACGCACATTACATTATCAAATAATGTAAAAATTAAGTATTATATTTCTCAAGATTATTTAAGCATTCTTTATAAAAATTTATGTATAAGAATAAATCCATAGAAAATATAACGATATATTTTCTATGCATTTCTTTTTTCTTCTCATTTTGTTTCCGACAGTCTATAACTGTATTTCGTGCTCAGCAGCATGTATATAGAATCGAAAATGATGTTTTATAGCAGAAAAGAATTACTAGATTAAGACTACAACTGTATTATGGATTTTTTTAATTGACATTCTTCTTCTGGGCTCTTCAAAATAAATTGAAGAGAAGGAGGATCCAGATAAACAAAAAAATCCTCATCAATGTATGCACATATTTTATATCAAATACTAATTTACTTAAATTTTTAAGACTTAGGTGATACTTCTGAGAGCACATTCTATTTGTTCTTTATCAAAATTTTACGTAAAATTGTTTGTGAATGGCAATACTGTCTTTCCATTTATAAAAATTTACAGAATTTGACTGAGTATAAGATATTGATCTTTTGTACGTTTTATTTTCAGTTTCTTTAAAAATTACAAAATCGTTATATTTATGTTCAAAAATGTTAAAAATGACGCCAAAAATCATTTTGAATAAGGAGAAGTGAACAATCAAAGTTTTTAAATGTATGTACAGTGACTTTTAAATTTTAAATAAAAGGCTTTTGAAATATTTAAGTTCATCACACATTAATTAGACATTTATGTTATTGATTGAAATATTAGAAAAAGATAATCAACTATCTGTGTTTCATAAAAAAATCTACAATCAAAAGTATAATTTATCAAAACTGCTAATTTCAAAAATAATAAAAACTTATTCTAAAAACATTATGTTCAATAATGTTAAAAATGACACCAAAAATCATTTTCTTTTAGGAGAAGTGAACAACCAAAGTAATTAAATATATGTACAGTGACTTTTAAATTTCAATTAAAAGGCTTGGAAATTATAAAAGTTCATCACACATTAATGTTATTGTTTTAAATATTCAAAAATTCTAATAAACTATCTGTTATTAAAGAAAATAATCTGGAATGAAAAATCTACAATTAAAAATATAAATTATCAAAACTTCTAATTTGAAAAATAATAAAAACTTGTTCACAAAAAATTATGTTCAAAAATGTTAAAATTGATACCAAAGATCCTTTTGTATCAGGATTAGTAAACAACCAAAGTTTTTAAATTTATGTACAGTGACTTTTAAATTTCAAATAAAAGGCTTTTAAATTATAAAAGTTCATCTCACATTAATTAGACATTAATGTTTTTGTTTAAAATACTCGAAAAATATAATCAAATATCTGTGAATCAAAAAAAAAAATCTACAATTAAAAATCTACAATCGAAAATATAAATTATCAAAACTGCTAATTTCAAAAATAATAAAAACTTGTTCGCAAACATTATCAAATAATGTAAAAAATAATTATATATTTTTCAAGATTAAGCCATCATTCTTTAATATAAATTATCAAAACAGCTAATTTCAAAAATAATAAAAACTTGTTCGCAAACATTATGAAATAATGTATAAAAGAAGTATATATTTCTCAAGATTAAGCCATCATTCTTTATAAAAACTTATAGCATGCATAGTTATATCTGTAATGCTGAAACTTACTTCATGAAAGTAATTACTCCAACGTTTGATATATTTTCTACCAACTGCTTCCAAGTTTCCATTATTAGTTCTTTTTGCTTTGGAGTTAGTCCTTTAGCTGCGCTCTCGTCTATAAGTATCGCATTTTCCGAATGTCCTGTGAGGGCATCTCCATTTTGAGACTTGTCTGTTTTGTCATTTGAAGCTGTTTTGGATCCTTGACAGCCCATAATTGTATGAAATGTATTAAATAAACTTTTTCCCCGAAAACACTTATTTTTTTCTGTCTTAACTCAAAGTGTCTTACATCATTTTGTATTCAACGATTTTTCCATTCAGAAAACTTTGAAATTTTATTCTCGCTCATACTAAAATCAGGGCCACAAAACCTATGGAATATTTAGAGAACTGTTTTCATCGGATATCGACACACCGTCTTTACGTTTGGAGGATTTCGCGAAGCATGCTTCTCGGCACAGTTCTTCAGGTGTAAATGCAACAAGCGCGAAATTCCCCTTTCGACCTGGCAGTAGGTGGCGTTGTCGTTCGGAGGCCAGGCCGGAAAAGTTTTCAATTCGGTTGGAGTATAAATCCGTTCATATAAGCGACTGTCACCAAACAACTAACAAAGGGTTTGTGTGCTTATATATATATATAATAAATACGATGATCAATGTATGCAATTGATGTAAAAAAAAAACCAAAAATATATTTATAAAAAAATCGTAAGAGATATTTTTACAGACAAAATAATGTAGAAGAAAATATTCAAATTAAATGTAATAGAAAATATTAAAGAATATATTACAGTTAATATAGTACAGTTTGAAGAACATAATATCTTTTACTGTATTTTAATATTTTTTGGATAATGTCCAATCGTCTGCCGCATTAGCAAAAAAATTTTTTTTGTCCATTTAGTTGTTATGCAAGTGACGATAAATTTATTTATTGTACCAGAAAAAGAAATCACGTGATCAACATTTAATAAATTAAATTCTGAAAAGGAATTTTAAAAATTCACCAAAAATCAGAAAATGGAAATGAAGATTCGAAAAAGATTTTATTTTAAAGGAAACTTTACGATCTTTCCCGTGATATAAATTTTATAACCCCTCAAATTTTTATTTTAAATGCAAAATTTAATTTTAAAAAATCTAAGAAGAATTTTTCAAAAATCTTTCTTAGTTCACCCCTATATTATAAGAAGAATCGCTATACAACATTTCAGCTCTTTAAGTCCAGCGGTTTGGCCTGGGCGTTGTATGTCAGACAGTCAGTCAGTCAGTTACGGAACTGTTATATATATATATATATATATATATATATATAGATAAAACAAAAAAAAATTTTACATATATCCAGGAAATGGATTTATCTGATTATATTTATTATACATATTTATGATTATATATTTCTATAGTTAGTTTTATCCACGTTTTATCTTTATTCGATAAGGGAAAATGAAAATCCTGTCGTATAATGTAACTATAACATATCCTAAATATTCTTATTACATATGGTTTATATTTACATGAAAAATTAACAACATGACAAAAGCACACAATTCCTTAATGCCTGCAACAAAAAAATAAAGGAGCTTATTTTTAATGTATATATTGAAGGATTTTAGTGTTTCTGTTTAAAATGATTTTGTCTGATTAACATTATTAGAAGAAATATCAATCTTTACATATCGTTAAATTTCAGCTGAAGTTAGTCTCTAAAACTCCATAGGAACATTTATGCAAAATTCACCAAAAATCAGAAAATGGAGGTAAAGATTCGAAAAAGATTTCATTTTAAAGGAATTTTTACGATCTTTCCCGTGATATAAATTTTATAACCCCCAAATTGTTATTTTAAATGCAAACTTTAAAAAAGTTACTAAATCAACTTAAAAATTTAATTTAAAAAATCTAAGAATAATTTTTTAAATTCTTTCTTAGTGCACCCCTACACTTTAAGAAGAATCGCCATGCAACATTTTAGCCCTTAAGGTCCAGCGGTTTGGTCTGTGCGTTGTATGTCAGTCAGTCAGTCAGTCAGTCAGTCACTTACGGAACTATTATATATATATATACACTGCTCAAAATCAATTAGGGGAACACATGGTTTTAACGAAATTACGCAAATACTTACACCGATAAGTAACATAAAATAAATTTTCCATAATTTAAAGCCTAGTAGGAAACCGAAGAAGAAAACTTCATATGCAAATCAAAGTTCATGACGTCAAAAACCAGAAAAAGAACATAAGGGCGGAAATCGGGATGTTGCAAAAACGTCTGTTTCACTGCCTTAACTGTGAAATTCGATTGCTCAGTTATTCTTTTTGAGCAAAGGTGACTTGAAAATGTCTCAACAACGTGATTTACCGGAATCCATGGCATGGCGTATTATAGGCAGACTTGAATCCGGACAAACACAACGTAGTGTCGCGGACGCTGTTGGAGTCGCCAGAAGTGTCGTTGCAAGGCTGAGGAATCGATTCCAAGAAACAGGGAATGTTAGACTTCGACCAGGACAAGGTCGGCCACGCGCCACTACAGCAACTGATGACTGGTATATACTGTTAACAGCTCGTCGAAATAGAACAGACAGTGCTACTCAGCTGCAAAGACAGTTGCTCTTGGCCACAGGACGAAGGGTGTCCAGCTAAACAGTACGTAATAGGCTTCATAAGGGAGGTCTCTATGCACGTAGGCCAATGGTCTGAATTCCGTTGACCTCACGCCACCGTGCGGCCCGTAAAAGATGGGCTGCTGAACATCGAGATTGGGAGCAACATGGTTGGAGCCAAGTGCTGTTTACAGACGAGTCCCGATTCAGTCTGGAGTGTGACACCCGACGTGTTTTGGTATGGAGGGAAAGGGGCACTCGAAATAACCCCACATTCGTTCGTGAAAGGTCACAATACAGACGAGATGGTTTTATGGTATGAGATGGAATCAGCATAGGTGGACGTACGGACCTGCATATCATTCGGAATGGTACTTTGACGGCCCGAAGGTATGCAGACGAGATACTGAGACCTCATGTCATACCTTACGTTGCACGTTATATATATATGTATATATATATATATATATATATATATATATATATATATATATATATATATATATATATATATAGAGAGAGAGAGAGAGAGAGAGAGATTAAGAGATGGGGAGGGCGGAAATCGCAAGTTCAGTTTTTTAAAATAATGCACAAATATTCTATAAAGTGGTTGGAAAATTAACTTAAGGCATTACACTGGAACGATATTTCATAAGAAAAAATAGTTACATATATAAAGGGCTTTTTGAAGAGTACTTTGTGACTATCTGAGGTTATCAATACAAATGCATGCAACAACTTAGTACATTTCAATTTCAGGACACATTGTAATCAGAATAAGTAATCAGACAATATAACTTTACAATATACCTCTTTTTATTTTTAGATGTGCTATTGAGGGCATATTTGCAAGTGTTATTATAACATTTGGAAAAAAAATATCATGTGTGGTTCTGTGTTTGATACATATTTCTAGACATAAATAAAAGAAAGGGTGTTTAAATGTGAAATGTAATGTATAAAATGTTGCAAATATTTTTAACATATTTAGTTAGTATAATTTATGATTATAGTCATGAATTATACTAACATAAATTATACAGCTTTAATGCATGTTTTATTCATGAATCAATAAAATCTTAAGATACTTTAATCATTTTCTGTTGAAAAAATTACTTCACAAGGAAAGAAAAAAAATGGTGGACTACATAATTATTTTAAGAAAATGTTTTCGATGAAATGACATCAACAACAATAGAAAAATATAAATAGCATGTGTTGACAAATCTGGTGAACTTAACACATTTTTATCAGTCATCATTACTAATCTCTATTTTCCCTGTTTATTTTTCTTCGAACAAAGAATAAAATTTTTAATATTAAAAATTTCACAGAACAATGTGCAATTAAACCCGAATTATGTTTAATAAGTATTTAATAAAAATCCCCAAAACTAAACAGTTTATACTCTGAGTTAAATCAAATTATTTTTGTGTTAAAAAGTTTTTTGCATATATTTTAAAAATCCATTTTGAAACTTGTTTCAAGCCTGTCTAATATTAATTACAAACTCACATAAAATTCAGTTTTTCTTGAAGCTTTTGGTTTGAATTTAATATAACTATGACTTGATGGTTATCAATACTTTATAATTCAGAAAAAAAATTGTATAATCCTTTGAAATTTAAATATAAATTAAAGCCAAAGATTAGAAAAGGCAATAAAATGTGGTGTAAAAAATACTAGAAAAAATACATTAAATTAGCACGATATTTGACCCTTTTAAAGAATACATAAATGTGACAGGGGTATTTCATATTATTTATCAATATTCAATATAACTGGAGGCAGAAGGGTTTGTACTTCTCTGCCGAAGCACTTTCTAAGCTTTTAAAAGCTCATGGAGAAGAGAATTCTTGGGACGGTTTTGGATACTTATTTCTTGTAAACTTAAAAAATGTTTTCTATTATATAGTGGTTTCGTAGCCCCACAACTAAACTTCACTATTCGAGAGGGGTCTATTTTTAGAGAGAGGACAAAGCCGTTCACTAGAGTTAAGCTGTTTATTAGTTATGGTACTTAGGATTACAGTTGTACCACGACTTACGAGTGTCTCGACTTAACGAGTTTTTCGAGATACGAGCATTTTCTTGGCAGATTTTTTGCTTCGAGTTACGAGCTATAATTCGGGTTACGAGCAAGCTTCAGATACCCCACCGCTAGTTTGCTTAGCGAATGCCATGTTACGGGCTCAACAAATGGGAACCAAAGAAGCATATAATATTTACAACATTTATTTACAATTATTATACAATTGTATATATATTATTCTAAGACTACTATCCAGTCTTAAACCGAGAGATTAACACTCAACAATTATCACCCGGGCAGCTTGCTCTGCCCCACTTGAGTCGGCATCCGAAACCGAACAGCGTCCAATCTCTCTCACAGAGAAATAGCTTCAATTCCCTCCCACACACTGGAACCCCCATGGGGTCTAGGGGATGGGACGACCTTGATTAAAAATCAAGGAAAAAGATTTAATTATTCAGTTCAGCCTTTCTCCTCCTTATACATCAGAATCTTCACGTCTGATCTGCAAGGTAAATGTTGTACATTACACTTAATAATACAAGTTTATTGCAGTGCATTCTATTGTATTGCGCTTTTATACAATGTTCATCATTTATAAGCGCATTTCTCTTATTTAAAAACATGTAACAAAAAGTTGGGTGTTTTGGGGGAGCCCGGAACGAATTAATGGCTTTTCCATTCATTTCAATAGGGAAAATTGATTCGAGATACGAGTATTTCGAGTTACGAGTTCCATCGTGGAACAAATTAAACTCGTAAGTCGAGGCACCACTGTATATACAAGCTTAAGTGAAACACAGTTTCGTACAGTATCTAATCGGACCTACCAGACAATCAACATAATGCATTTTCGCGCAGACTAGCAGGTCTGTCGATCCTTCGTCTAGCGATGGCCTCATGTGCTCTCTCTCCGAGCAGAAGCTCCTCTGTCAGTTTCTCATCGCTCAAACCTCTTCTGTTCTTTGCTGGGGTGGCTCACTTTTTTAAATCCCTTTCGAATCTTCTAGAACCATCTAGATTTCCTTTTAGAAACTCCAGGACGTTCAAATAGAGACATTCCTACGGTGTTTAATGACTTCCGGTGTCTTTAATTATGATGGATCACTGGACAGCATCATCCGCATTGCTGATGAAAAATAATTGTAATCACATTTAACTGCCGCTTCCCAGAATAGGTTAGGTGGGTCAAGGGTGCATTATAGCCCCTTTTCTGCAAAGCATACATCATGTACAGACACAGCTGTAGGGAACAATCCTTATCGGTCTAAAAATCAAAAAATAAACAGATCCAACGCACAATTGAAAAGCTTTATATATTGTTATGAGACTTTATTACAATGTCTCGGAGTAGACATCTTTTGGCAGTTAGGGCCGATACATGCGTTCTTGTAGCATAATACATCCTCCAACGTACATATCCCATTCGGGGATGTTAGCAGTAAGATTTCGAATTTTAAGTTTCCTCTTGTACAAACGCGTCGATTATCAGTGTTTGCACTGATCATTTACTCAAGCCCATGATTCAGAGTTTCTATTCTTAGGCTGCCGCCATTGATATATGCGAACGCTGTGGTGATCAAAGTTTACAGAGAAGAAATCACATACTTATTTTCAAGATGGCCTTTCTACTTAAGTTGTCAGTAAACTGTTTTTCTATATTTACTCGTTCCAGCGAAAGCTCCGAGTAAGAAAATCTTTCCCACTTGTAAAAAGTGTAATAATGAACAGGCCACTCCTTGTCACATCCTAACTTGCCTAAATTTATCTAGGAAGGACTATATTACCGACCCTTGCCATTTGAGGGATCTTCTGAAGATATATGGATTCATGGACCTGGTCTAGCGCCGCTAGATCAGTAGGAATTAGTCACAACAATAACGAAGATGCGAGTTTCAAAGAGACTTGCAGTTGGCTACCTGGCAGTTAGTTCCCTGCTTTGACATTTTATTACTTACAAATATTGATCATCCAAAGATGAAGCAGTTTTGTTCATGACCAGCTCATCAGACAAATGTTCTAACATTTTAAACTTCCTGATATCTTTTAGGGTATTTATAGAAGCATTCAGACAATTCGTGGCCGTTCCTATACACTATAAGAGTAATTAAATTGCCTGCAAACATCGAATACCTCTTCCTGTCTTACAAATTACTTCGAATAATATTTCGGACTTTAAAAATTGTTTTTCATTTGTTTGGAGTGAAACCATTTGCTGAAACAACAAAGTCTGGGATAGAAAGCAATTTGTCCTGATTGATTATGGCAAAGTTAGATAACTTCCTGTTTTAGTTAGTATATTTGAAAAGGTTCCACAAAAGTTGACCGAAATATTTATACTTAGAGACATTAGCTCATTTCCTCCGATATTTTTTTATATACTGAAAAGTTTACGAGTGTAAATTATGGATGCCAGACGAAATCATTGCTTAAATGGTTGTAATTGGCAATCTTTTACATATCTTTTAAAATTGAGTTAATGGATGTATTTCAATAACACTCTCAGTTAGTTACTGGCAACAACAATTGAATAAATCTTTCAGAATTTTCGAAACCCGTCCACAGAGATATATTTTAATAATGTAATATATTACATTAAATGTAAAGTTCATTTATATATAATATTTTCGAAATTGACAAACACAAATTATTATATAAACTGAATCCCTAATGGGAAATGGGATAAAATGCAAAACCAGAATAACGCATTACGTAAAAGATATTTCGGACGTTATACGTTGAAGTAAAGGAGAGTAAAACTGAAATTAATCCCAGAAGATCAATGAATGCTTTGATGATAACTCCGTGTTTGCATAAGCTGCTAAATATACATCTTTCTACTAAACATCATAGTATTTTATGATTCTTTCCCAAGTCATTTACTTATATCAGCCACACTTTGATCAGTATTAGTAGTAAATAATTTTTATGGTTAATATATATGACTTATTAAATAAAATTTGTCATATGGAACGACTGAAATCTCCAGGAGATAGCGTTCATGATTCTAAATATCTGGTACTTTTAATATGAGGACCAGAAAGATAGTGATTTAGCTTATTCTGAGTTCAACACATAAAAAATAAAAAAAACTTAAATCTTTACATATTAAATCCCCCATTAAAGCCATGTAAATTAATACTGAAAAGCAATTCTGTACATTAAGCAATGAAATGCAAATAAAAAAATGTCCAGAGAATTAAGTTTTAGTCACAGTTTAAAAGCCAAAAATTCTGAATTATAGAAGTAGCGTTAATTTACATAAATTAGTCGTTTAATCCTTCAGCGGGCGTGCCAATTTTTGGAGCACCAGCGGGTGCGCGTTGCACGAAGTGCAACGTCTCTTTCAACCTTGATTATACTTTTTCTAATTCACTTTTTTTTCAAATTCAAAATAATAATTCTGCGTTTTATGACAAGATATAACATGTTGATAATATTGGGATATATTTATAATTCAATGCCAAAGAATGCAGATACAATCGCCTTAATTCAAAACTGTCCAGATTATTGCATCTAAGGACACCTTGCGAATTGATTCCTATTATATCCAAAAACCTAAAAAAAAACGAGATTGTCCATCTTCGTGATATGCGGGTTGTTTAACAAAGCCCATTATACTAAAAATATAAAGATAAAACTATATTAACCAAAGTGTGCCCCATTGGAAAACTATTGGAAAAATTGATGGGAAAAATTCTAGTAGATTTATTTTTTTTTTCAATGAGGAGGCACTTGTTGCGAAGACATTCGCCTATAATTCACCGCAGTTTTGCTGGCCATTTTACAATGGGGTCGCCATATAGGCGGACCAGCATTGCCCCCTATGAAGGGACGACGCAAACGGAGGCATTTTAGTGGCGCTTCGCCAGGATTCGATCCGAGCACCCTCACAACCGAAAACCAGCGGGCTGTACCACATGGCCGCCACGGCCCCTAGTAGAATTATATGGTTGATTCAATTTTCCAGACAGCATTCTCTTTCACAATTCTAAGATTGTTCCTCTTGCATATAAAAATTCCGTATCAGGGAACAACAAAAGAATGTCCATTCCATAGATGAGTCTCGAACCGAACACGTTCCACGAAATCTTGTGACGATAATCACTGTACATTTCAGGCTGCTGTGCACATTAGTTGAATATAAATGTTCCATATAATTCACAGCAGTGTTAAAGTTTTGAGATAAGCTTTGGAAGAACTGATTTAGCCCTTCATTCAGGTACTTGATTACTCCTTGCCTGGTTGCTTGAGAGAAATTGCAGACACATAGAATAAATAACTTACACAAGGAGACATCTAGAGAATTCTAGATACCAACACAACCCGCATAAGGCTGGGTGGGTACAAAAAATCATAAAATTAGAAGAGGTAAAAGGGCGGGCACTCAAAATCTGTGGTTTAAGCAGGTGCACCTGCTGAGAGGTGAGACAAAATTAACAGCAATAACATGATGGACACAAATGGGAGAATATATGTATATATATATATATATATATATATATATATATATATATATATATATATATATATATATATATATATATATATATATATATATATATATATGTGTGTGTGTGTGTGTGTGTGTGTGTATGTGTATGTATATGTATGTATGTATGTATAGCAAAATGAAGGGATATCGAGAGGTAATCGAAGGAATGACTATCAAATGCTAAAAATGTAGACGAAAATAAATAAAAATAATTCTTCTAAAGCTCACGTTTACCAGGCTAATTGTTTACTTACCTCGGATTTCGGAAGAAAACAATCAGCAACAGGGCTTATAACTGAATTGCTAAATCAGTCGTATTGTTGCTGATATTGAAGTACTGAGGGACGTGCAATTACAATATAGATCAGCATGTTAAACAGTTTAACCATCACAGAATTTGGGTTTATACCAAAATCAAAAACCGCAAGGCAAATATGAAATAGAGTTATTATTATTATTATCATTATTATTACTACTATTAATATTACTACTACTACTATTATTATTATTATTATTATTATTATTATTATTTACATACCTTGGGTGTTTAATGTGGGAGTGTATCAATGGTTTTTTCTAGTTTAATCGGTTTAAAAGAATTTACAATCGCTGCAAATTATGTTGTTCTGAAGTGGTCATTCGAGGAAAGGGATTTTACTAAAAAATTTAATGTAAATTCAAAATTCAGATGCAACAAAAATGTGTTTAATTTTATACACAATCATGAGCGAAAAGTGCTGAAGCAACTACTACCTTATGCTAACAGTCATTGTTGGGAAAAACACTTAATGGGCGACGCGGATTGAATTGGACGAAGAGACTGAAGATCAAAGGGACATAATTTCTACTATTGGCTAGTGGTTTTTGAATATAGTCAGTTGACAGCGCAATTACGAGCATATATACAAAAGCATTTCTCCCCAAAGACGTGCTTAGTACTTAGGAGGTGAATCCAGCAAACATTTTAAATATGAGCAATAAAACACAGAAAATTTTGTGCAAACACTGGAAAGAATCTTTGAATTTAATAATGAAATCGTGTAACAAGTAAGTTTTTAATAACTTCAATTTAAGTATTAAATTGAAGATTTAAGCAGAAGATTTAAATGAAGATGTAATTTGAGAGCATGACATATATCAAACTAAACCATAACAAACACTAAAGTAAATTGGTTTGAAATGTTGATTACAGGTTGTTTTAAGAAAGTATACATATATATGTATACACACACACACACATATATATATATATATGAAACAATAACGTTTCCCTTCATTAACTTTGTCTTATCGCCACAGAATATTAACCCTCATTTAAATTTGATAGAGGAATAACCAAATTAATCTATTAAATTTTCCCCGAAGTCCACAATTGGACAGAAAGCTTATATCAGAAGATAGTTCTAGAAGCTATGACGTGAACTCGTCCGATGAGGCGAGATGAGGTCAGGTGTCACGTTTTAACCAATTAAAAGCTCAGCGCGCCTGTACTCAAGGGCGTTAAACTAGAGTTTCTCGGGTCTTCTGTGTCTAAACTCCGTCCTAGCAACATGTAGTTTTTGCTCTGCGGGGGTTTTGGCCCTTTGTCCGTAATGTTCCGGACAAATTTAGTTGATGTACGCACGTCCGACATATAAATTGTCAAGTAGGAAGTATGTTTGAAATAAATCTTTGAAAATGTGACTGAACTTTCGCCTCTTCTTTTCTGGCGTTGGATTTCAAAGTTTTTTTTCTTTGTGCCAGCTACTCGTTTGATGAAGCCGACCACGACTACGCCCTGCAATGGTTCCAGTCTTCACCGTTCCGTTAAAAAGTCACCGCTCCTGAATTTCATTGATCCCAATGTCATTACATATATATATGTATATATATATATATATATATATATATATATATATATATATATATATATATATATATATATATATATATGTGTGTATATATATATGTATATGTATATGTATATGTATATATATATATATATATATATATATATATATATATATATATATATATATATATATATATATATATATATATATATACATATATATATATGTATATGTATATATATATGTACATGTATATATATATATATATATATATATATATATATATATATATATATATATATATATATATATATATATATATATATATATATATATATATATATATATATATAAACTATGTGTGTGCGTGTGTCTTTGTTTGTTTGTTTGTTAAATTGTGTAAGCTACCTACAAATGTAAGCAGATGGGAAAGAATAAATTCAGAATATAAAATTGTAAAAATCGTAATTTGTCATTATACCTGAATATAATGTATTTTATAAATCTGGAATATATATATAAAACCACAAAGTATGTCATGAAATGAAAATACACAAGAAACATTAATAGCGTAGATATAAATGACTCTGAAGACTTCTCTAATTAAGTTTACAAACGGTAAAATAATTCCGTCCATTTTTCAACAATTGTTGCAAAGAATTTTATCCAATTAAACGCAAATAAGTCTCTTCTCTTGGTGAAGTGATATCTTTCAATTTAACTCTTTACATACTAAAGGCTTATATCTCTACAAAATATACAGAACATAAATCGTGACCAAACATCCAAAAGTAAATCAAGATTTTAAATCTGGAAATTCAAAAGAGAACAAAATGCTTATCCCCCTAAAAGTTTCAAGATTCTAAAATTTCTCTTGCGATGGAAGAAATTCAAAACCTGAAATACTAAAACAACTTATCAGGATTCAAACTGTATAAGACAGAATAATTTCGCACTTTAGAAAATTAATTTCCCCATTGGGATACTTTAAAAGACTTCAGTTCATTTAATATTTAAAATATTCTACATTATGCTAACTTAATATTAATCAATGAAGACGAATTGTCTTTAATAATTGTGGCACATTATATTTTTAATGGACATACTCTAAATAATTGGATAATAGATATTTTCATCCCCTATCTCTGTCTATTTTTCTTATCCACCCAAGGGCTTAAAACGGGATGTCGTTTCAATAAATGAGGGTAATATACTAGTTTTACAATAACACGCAAATTTATCATCAGTATATCAACACACACACACACATATATATATATATATATATATATATATATATATATATGATAAATGCAGGTATGAGAATCCGCTTCCGAATTCAGTCTAAAACTCAAAGGTAAATGTAATGTATTTTTTTACTGTTTTAAGAAAATTTAAGTAAGTAAATCTTTCAGGAAATATCTCCAGAAGAATGCCAAATGAACGCGTAATGCAATATCGCTCTAAATCATGCTGACCTGGTAAAAAAACAGTCAAAGCAACCATATTTAGTTAAGAGTACTAATTAAATGTTGTTGTAAATAACACGCAAAATATCTAAAATCATAAATTTCTAAAATTTTTTAAATTTCAGTTTTAAGATTTAAAGTATAATCTTCCATATTCATAGAATTTCTTAATTGGAAGGATTAGAGCTGGATAAATACAACATCTGTCGATCATTTACAACATAAATTCTATCTCGTAATATGTAATTACTAGCTGAAAACCCGCACTTCGCTTCGGAGTACATTCAAATTAAATACAAAGGTCAATGTATGCAATTAATGACAATATATATATATATATATATATATATATATTTATATAACATGGGAGACAGAACGCAGACTCAGCAGATATCTAGTCTCAAATGCTACGGTGAGGAGATGCAGTTATGCTCAAAATAAATATATTTCATGATTAAAGACGACTAATATGAGCTTTTTACGGGAACATTTTTATTCAATACACCGACCGATCCGTCGGTATGGATGCAGCAAGAGAAAGTACAGGAATCCGTCCTACTTCCGGAAGTCAAGATTTACATAAACTTCACCCTATCAAGTGATTAAAGGGTGTGTCTTAATAGTTGATTGGTTTAAAGTTGTTGTTGATGTGCAGATCTGATTTAAACTTGTACTGACGCTCGCAGCGTCCCTTTAGTTAAAAAAGACAGCCATCTTTGATGATATTGCTTAAGGCTGTAATAAAGGAATTTAACGCGAATGCCCAAAGGGAATGAAATAACTTAAGGGATTAAAAAAGGATATGTAATTTAGAATAGTAAGTGAGAATTAATAGTTTTTAAATGTTAAGAGTGTTGAATTAAGAAATTACTAGTTTTTAATATTATATATATATATATATATTTATAATAAATACGACGATCAATGTATACAATTTATGTAAAAAAAAACATATTTATAAAAAAATTGTAAGGGATATTTTTATAGACAAAATGTCCAATCGTCTGTCGCATTAGCAAGAAAAAAAAAATTTTTTGTCTATTTAGTTTTTATGCACGTGACGGTAAATTTATATAAAGTACCAGAAAAAGAAATCACGTGATCAACATTTAATAAATTAAATTCTAAAAATTAATATTTAAAAATTCACCAAAAATCAGAAAAGGGAGGTAAAGATTCGAAAAAGATTTCGTTTTAAAGGAATTTTTATAATCTTTCTCGTGATATAAATTTTATAACCCTCAAATTATTATTTTAAATGCAAACTTAAAAATTTACTAAAACAGCTTAAAAATTTAATTTAAAAAAATCGAAGAAGAATTTTTCAAAAATCTTTCTTAATTCACCCCTACACTATGAGAAGAATCGCTATACAAAATTTCAGCTTTTTAGGTCTAGCGGTTTGGTCTGGTCGTTATATGTCAGACAGTCAGTCAGTCAGTCAGTTACGGAACTGTTATATATATATAGATTAAACATAAAATTTTTGTACATATATCCTGGAAATGGATTTATCTGATTATATTTATTATACATATCTATGATTATATATTTCTATGGTTAGTTTTATCCACGTTTTACCTTTATTCGATAAGGGTAAATGAAAATCCTGTCATATAATGCAACTATAATATATCCTAAATATTCTTATTACATATGGTTTATATTTACATGAAACATTAACAACATGACAAAAACACACAATTCCTTAAAACCTGCAACAACAAAAAAAGGAGCTTATTTTTAATGTATATATTGAAGAATTTATGTGTTTCTGTTTAAAATAATTTTATGTGATTAACATTATCAGAAGAAATATAAATCTTTACATATCGTTAAATTTCAGCTGAAGTTAGTCTCTAAAACTCCATAGGAACAGTTATGCATTTTTATTATTATTTTTTCAGAATCATAAAGTTTTAGCTTCTGCGCAATTCTGATTTCGTCTGTTTTTATTAGACTATAAAAATTTTAACTACACTCGCGAAAGCATCTGTTTTTTCATTCGAAAAGCTCTATCCGTAGATAGGATTTTACTTAATTTTTCTATCGTTTCATTAATGTGTTGCAAACTACCAGAAGAATTAGGAAAACTAGGTACAGTTGTGTATACGTGTGTGTTCATAAATATATAGATTTTTATATATAGGTATATATATATATGTATATATATATTTTATATATATATAAGAATAAGATGAAAGAGAAAACCAGTAATAGCTCGAAAGCTACTTGAAGCCAGGAACATTATATATATATATATATATATATATATATATATATATATATATATATATGTATATATATATATATATATATATATATATATATATATATATATATTAGGGTGGGCAGAAAAAACTTTTTCTTTTATTTTCGGAAGCGGCTAGTTAAAAAAAGTTGTTAAACTTATAGATAAGAAAAACGGTAAAAATATTTTGTGAAAAAAAATTATCTTCCGATCACGCATTTACTTTGAAATATTGAAAAAAATAAGAAAATAAATTTTTTTCAGCAGTTTTTTGAAAAGCTCTGATATAATGGATTTCAAACGGAATAGTTCGCAATGTTTAGTAAAAGGGTGTTAAAAGACAGGGAAATATTTTTATATGTATGATTAAAACATTTATTGTACAAACAAAACATGTAAATGTACCATTTAAAAAAAAAAGTATTTTCATAAGATTGCTGCAAATGCTGTTTTTACTGGCCTTTTTATTTTCGTCGCTCCAATTTTGCCACATGATTGATTGTTGAACTCGGACACATTGAAAGTAGCTTTTGAACTAAATTCCGGCATAACTGATCTTTACAACAGGGAGCTTCTTATGCTTCTCTAGCTTTAGTACCGCACCCACTTTGGCTAGCATCGGTGACAATTTTAACCCAACGCTCCACAGCTTGGGTGTGACATGGAAATATATTGAGGTCTGAAATCAATGGTCTGCAGGTTTTGATAATGTCTTCTATATCTTCGTCCGGTACATTCCTTAGCAAAGGTAGTGGAGTGACGTTACAAACATTCCACTTAATCATGTCAACGTAATCGATCGCGTTGAAGTCAAGTGTTGGCACTCTAAAGTCTCTAATTGTTTTCCGCTTGCAATTTATCCGAGCTTCGAGAACTCGACGTAATCCCAGTTCTCTGACATGCTGTCTTTCGTTGATGACCAATGCCAATATTAAATTTTCGGGGTGTGAAAAATATGAATTCCCTTCTATTACTAGGTCGATTAATTTTCGCAAATGTTCAGGGAGGTATCGTGTTAAATGTATATATATATATATATATATATATATACAGAGGCTGTTCGCACAATTTTAGACGATTTTGGTAAGCGGTAATAAAAAATTGTTTGCTGCAAAAGAAATAATTGCAATTGTACTATGTTTTAAAAAGTCAAAATTATCTTCTGCGGCTTGAAAGTTTTGTTTTTATTCAAAATGGCATTTTTAACAAAGAAGTAGTTCGAAGGCTACATTTATGCTCTTTCCGAAGAGAAATATGCATACTCTGTTATCCAAAAACGATGTGAGAGTGTTGGTTTTGTGACATCTAAAGCATCCATAGGTAATATCGTCAACAAGAAAGGAAAAAAAAAATGTCAAATTGGAGCCTCAAGTGGGACAAAAATTCCAAACAAGTATCCAAGGAAATAACGGACATCTTCGACTATTGCAAAGGTACGTTGTTTAATGTTAAAAGAAAATCCCCCTAGTCAAAGGACAGTTGCAAAATCATTAAAATGCTCGGTGTCCACTGTAAACAAAATGATAAACGTTGATTTAAATATTAAGAAAGCGAAAAAACGCAATGTGCATCGTCTTCTTCTAAATCATATCGCTTAACGCATGACACGCTGCTGAGTTCTACATGAGAAACACTTATCCAAAGAAAAATGGAAAACAATTGTCACAATAGATGAATCATGGGTGTATTTAAATGATTTCAACAAAAAAAGAACCATTTATTATCATAAAAGGGGAGAAAAAAATTTAAGTGCATGGTTCAAAGAATCGAAAGAAAGTTTTTCTATGGGATTCATGATTGTTGCTGGTTTTTCTTATAATGGCAAGTTAAAAATAAAGAGAGTGGAAAAAAATGTCAAGATTAACTCCAAATACTATCAGGAACATATTTTATCGCCAATTTTATCGCCTGACTCCATCAGGACATAGCTAGCAGTCACACATCAAAATCCACTGTAAATTTCCTAAAAGAAATGGAACAAAAAACTGGTATCAAGGCCATACCCTTCACTGATATCCCTACTAAATCTCCCGATGTATCACCTATGGATTTTTGTGCTTTCGGACTTTTAAAATCTGCATTATCCAAACGTCGTCCCAAAACCCTTACAGGACTCTGGAAAGCTGTTCAGGAGGAATGGGATAGAATACCTCTTCTGACACTTCAAAAGGCATTATTATCCTAGAAATTGCGGTGTCGAAAGATAGTTCAGAATAAGGGATGTCAAATAGAACATTTAAAACACAAGAATTTTATGTAATTTAGTTTTGTGAATACAATATACATCGTCTAAAAAATGTGTGAACAGCCTCTGTATATATATATATATATATATATATATATATATATATATGTGTGTGCGTGTGTGTGTGTGTGTGTGCATGCATTTAACCCGATATATCTCTGAACCTTTGAGAAAAATAATCGATCCAGTAATAGAAGAAAATTCATACTTTTCACACCCCGAAAATTTAATTGTGGCTTTGGTCATCGACGAAAGACAGCATGTGAGAGAACTGGGATTACGTCGAGTTCTCGAAGTTCGGATAATTTGCAAGCGGTAAACAATTAGAGACTTTAGAGTGCCAACACTTGACTTCAACGCGATCGATTACGTTGACATGATTAAGGGAACGGTGGACATTAAAATTTACTTTTTTTGCTTTTCATAATAGAGATACGAAAGTTTGTACATATACACATTTCACTATAAATAAATAGAATACCTTAAAGAAATTTCCAATCTCATTATAATTTTAAGATTTTTAAAAAAATTTGAAATTTATAAACAAACTTTTAAAATGCTCCTTGCTACTTAATTTTTGAGATATTTTCTCGATTTTGCATTTTAATCTCTTTAAACTGTATAACAAACAAATCTGGGTATCAATTATTTAATCACTTGAATAGTTAATTTTTGAGAGATTTTTTTCTAAATTCCATCTCGATTTTCATCAAAATTTTGCCTTTTGAAAAGTTATAAATAAAAATTTAATTACCTTAATGAAGTCAAATTATAAAATGCATACTCAGTTTTTTTTGTAAACAGCATCAGGATTCTTCCTTATCAATTTTATGAATTTTGAAGAAAAATTACGCAGCATGGAGCATTTAAAATGTCTAAAAACTTGAAAAATCTGGTTTGAGAAATACAGATTTAAAATTTATTACTACACTTACCCATTATAAATTACTTTGTAGAAGCTTCATAAATGATTTTTTACTTGAAAAAAATTATTTTGGTACTAATAATCTACAGAAATATATATATTATTTACAATAACACAATCAGTATTACAATAACGAGATTTGCTGAAATAAAGGTCCACCGTTCCCTTAAGTGGAATGTTTGTAATGTCACTCCACCACCTTTGCGAAGGAATGTACCAGACGAAGAAATAGAAGAAATGATCAAAACTGGCAGACCATTGATTTCAGACCTCAATATATTTCCATGTCACACCCAAGCTGTGGAGCGTTGCGTTAAAATTGTCACCGAGGCTAGCCAAAGTGGGTGCGGTACTAAAGCTAGAGATGGCTACATAAGAAGCTCCCTGTTGTAAAGGTGAATTATGCCGGAATTTAGTTCAAAAGCTACTTTCAATGTGTCCGAGTTCAACAATCAATCATGTGGCATAATAGGAACGACGAAAATAAAAAGGCCAGTAAAAACAGCATTTGCAGCAATCTTATGAAAATACGTTTTTTTTTTAAATGGTACATTTACATGTTTTGTTTGTACAATAAATGTTTTAATCATACATATAAAAATATTTCCCTGTCTTTTAACACCCTTTTACTAAACATTGCGAACTATTCCGTTTGAAATGCATTATATCAGAGCTTTTCAAAAAACTGCTGAAAAAAATTTATTTTCTTATTTTTTTCAATATTTCATATATATATATATATATATATATCATATATATATATATATATCATATATATATATATATATCATATATATATATATATATATATATATATATATATATATCATATATATATATATATATATATATATATATATATATATATATATATTTATATATATATATATATATATATATATATCATATATATATATATATATATATATATATATATATATATATATATATATATATATATATATATATATATATATATATATATATATAATGACTGCAGGTTGCATTCAGAATTTCCTAAATATATTTGCAGATCAAACCTACTCAGTCCCTGATTCAGTCTAAAAATTTTCCGCATTGCATTGGAATTGTGGTAACCTGTTTAATTGTATTGACTTACAGTATTTGCAGAATACATCGTTGTTATTGATTAAACACTTCGTTGTTTTTCAACAAACATAAGTTAGTTCAGCCTTTAATATAGATTAACGTAACGTGCGTCATAAATTTAGAAATTTTATTTAAACAGGGCTTAGAGCAGTTTATGATTTGAGCCCATATAAAGATAGATGATCTTAAAATCTTCAGTTACAAATTTCTGATTATGATGACGTTTCAAATGTCCCGAATGGTATTAAAAAACAATTTACCAAAACGCGTGAAATATGCGGTATCTTGCGTAATATCGGTTATATTCTAAAGCTGCTTCCCATACTTAGTTTCGTGATTGAACAGTGCTGAAACCTAATAGAATCTAAGTGAGGTTTAACCGTAACTCAACCTGGGGATCAGAATTTTAGTGTTAGAAGAAAAGTTTCGTTAAGCGGTATAGAATTGTGGTAAATGGTATTTGTTTATTAATATAAAATTTGTGTGTTTCTGTGCAAAAGGGAACTCAGATAAGAATTCCTAGCCAATTGAGTATCTCCTAGTGTGATGTATAAAGAAGCTAATGCAATGCATGCAAAGAAGCTAATGCATGCTGATAATTCACATCAGCATGACTCGTTTACGGCCAGGTCCTTTACAAAACTAATTGCTTCAAACATGTGTTCATAGGTTATACATAATTCGCTCGTACCTGCTCGTTTCAGTGCTGGAGAAACGAGACATGTTTCTTCCTAACTGACAACGGTAATTTTTCCTTCAAAAAAGATAATAGTTTTCTGGAACTTAGAACAGCAACTAGGACAAGTTTAAAACATTGTTTTCCTCTTTTCATGAATAAATGATTTAACAGTATTATCTAACTCAGATTTTACTGCCAATGTAGTAAATGTTGTAAACATTTTTTTATTATGTAGGAGTCTAGAATATTTTATAGATCGAAAACCAAATTTGGCTTTCGTAGTGAAATCTTGACACTTATATTGCCACGTTTGGAATTGTTAAATAAAACATGAAATATAGCTATCAATATTTCTTTTACGAAATAAAAGGCAACTTAAAACTTAGAAAATCCCTGCTTTAGATTGAATTTTCAGTTGAATATATGAAGCAGAATACTGCATATCCTTTTCAAGGTTTAGTCGCCAATGTATATCAGCATAATTTGTTTTTCAAATACCTAGAACTTAAAAAATTGCAAAGAAATAAAGTTATTAATATTTCTTCAAATTCTGTCATCGGAAACTCTTTATTTCTTGTTTTAAAAAGTTTACTTGAAACTTTGATGTTCAAAGTCTCAAAGTATCATTTCTTTTCTTATTTATCATTGTGGTACATTTTTTATAATGATCATGAAAGACGTCAATGGTACTAAAACTACTGAACCCGGGAAGTCCTAGCGGTACCGTTCGGTACCAACAATCACTACTTCAAAAATATATCTTCTTTTTGGGAAAAACTTAACGTTCTGATTTTTAGTTAATAAATGGCACCACTAGACAGTCTAAAGAAGAAATTATAACAGTCAGATGAAGTAGTTAAGCACTTGTCATTAGCCTCAAGAAAGTTTAGCGTCTTAAAATCAAGCGAAAAAATGGCTCGTCGTCAAAAGTAAGTTCATTTTATAGATATTTAAAATTTTTAAGTGAGTTGATGAAATGTGTATTTTTATTTATATTTCTATGCTCTTTTGGTAGGCCACATTTAAAAAAAAATCTGTCTTATTATACACGAAAATTTTTGTTCTCAAATTTGGCGGTACCATAAGGTACCGCTAGGCTTTCATGTTAGCTTTTCATAAGTTATGTAGAAACTGTGTATTTATTCATTTTACTCATGTTAAAAAATAAATAAGTTAAATAAATAAATAACTTAAAAAAATAAATAACTTAAAAAATAAATAAGTTTTTTTCTTTCTTTTGAAGTAACAGGTATATTTGTTTTTTACATTTTTAAAATTAATTGACGTATTTTTATTTTTTATAATTATATAATAATAATAATATAATAATAATTGTCATTATTATTATTATTATTATTATTATTATTACATTATATATATATATATATATATATATATATATATTTTTTTTCCTGAGTATTATTATATCAGTGAAAGCTTCTGGTAGTCAAACTTACAAGCTAATTTGAGGGACATTTCATACATATAATTTTTTTCTAGACATTTAACACTCGAAGAGGCACTTCAACTGTTTGATGAACTAGATCCTCATGATATTGAAGAAATTTATATTGAGCCCCCCGATGTTGCTGAAATCACTGACGAAGATTCTGCAGAGGAAGATGAAGGAGGTCTAGACAATTTGTCTGGTAACCAGTTTTGGGCAAATGCCGAAATAAGAATGAAAGTACAAAACAATTGTGGCGATATTGAAATTTCTGATTCTGAAGAAGAATTAGACACTTCCAAGACAATAACTGATGGCCCACCAAGTGCAAAAAAACAACGGAAGAATAAAAGATCAAATTCTTCAAAGAAAAGAATATGGGTTAATAAAAATATAAAAGATTATAATTCATTTTTCCCACAAGCAGATTATTCAGACTTTCGTTCAAGATCACCACTTGAAATGTTTGAAATGTTTATTGATGATGATATAATCTCACTTTTAACATCAGAAATAAAAAAGTATGCTTTATTTACAAATAATGCTGATCCTCAAGTGACACCTGAAGAAATGAAAGTTTTCATTGGAATTCTTATACAATGGAATTCAATAGAATTCGTATTCATTGGAATTTTTATTCGTTGGCTGTTTCATTACTTTTCATACAAAAATGTAACTTTATTTGAATATGTAATTAAAATTTTATGTGGGAATTAAAATGTAATCTGTTCTTCATAAAAATTGCTTTTGTTTCTTTAAAGAAAAGAATTTAGAAAAAAAGGTGATTTCATAGTGTAAGAGCCTAGCGGTACCATATGGTACCAGCAGTTTCTGACTAAAATAATTTAATTTTTCTTTTAAACATTATATATTATCCTAAGGAAGGCAATAAAGATTTACTAAAGAGAAAAAGTAAATTTGAGAAAAAAAATTAATTCAGGCTTTGCCGGGTTAAATTACAGTGAGTATAGTTCAGAAGTATAAAATCTAACATATTTCAATAAAAATATGAACATATTTGTGATCAATCCTATTCAACAGTACTAAAATTAAATAGGCAGCCAGAAAAATTTACAATGATGCTCATGGGTATTACTAAGAAATATGGACATATATTGCCACTTTAAAAAAATCTTATTCGGAGAGATGCTAGTTTCTTAAATGCAACAGTTAGAAATCAGAAATAGAAGGTGGCCGTGAACAAACACGTATAAGATCTAGCATACGATTATTACAGATTACTAAAACATGTCATGCAATTTCTGGAAGCAGTGAAGAGAACATACAACTTTTGCGATGGGAACTTGTCTTAAAATATAAATCCTTTACTAAGTTTGAGTGGTAAATCGAAATACTATGGATTTACATTTTCATTCCATTACTACCATGTTTATTCACTTTACACACAAATAAAATTTTTCTCCCATGAATAGCAAGAAATTGAATTGTGAAGCATGTTTCAATATATATATATATATATATATATATATATATATATATATATATATATATCCATACACTCTGTCACAAAAAAATATATGCACCCAGAAGGAAACGAGCTACTATCACGAAACTTAACATGTATGTAGTGTATGAGGAGATAAGCAAATGATTGCAAACTCAGAAGAACAGACCATTTTATTAAGAAGATATGGCATGTAAAAGGTTACAAATCAGTAAGTAGTAAATCCACCTCTGGCAGCTATACAAGCCGAAACACGGCGTGGCATCGAATCAACGAGGTCACCTATGACATCCTGCGGAAGATCATGCCATAATCTTTGCAACTGGGCAGTTAATTCACCAGTATTCCGGGACGGCTGCAGTTGCCTTCCAAGCACGTCCCAGAAGTGCTCTATTGACGTGAGGTCTGGTGGCCTGGCAGGCCATGGGAGTAAGTCATATACTTGAAGACATTGTTGGGAGAGTCTCGCAGTATGTGGACGAGCGTTGTCTTGCTGATAAATGGTACCTGGGCGACTTGATAGCATAGGCAGTACAACTGGCGTTAAAATCTCGTCACGTAACTGCGTGCCGTCTAAGTGCGTTAAAGGATGACTGGAGGTGATCGTGTGTCGCAACAAATCGCTCCCCACACGGTCATACCTGGTGTAGTCGCCGTATGCCTCTCGAACACAAATGCCGGACCCGGACCGGTGGCCTGACCGCCTCCACACACGTACGCGCTGGCCATCAGCATTGAGACTGAATCGAGAGTCATCGCTGAAGATCACACGCCTCCAGTCGGTCACACTCCATCTTGCCCGAGGTCAGCAAAAATCCAATCGACACTATGATTGGGGGTCAGTGGATGGCATCTTAATGGACGTCGGCTCCTTATACCTGGTTCGGCCAGTCGTCTCCGAAGGGTTTCCTTTGATACCACCGGATGTCTGGAAGGTGGTAAATGGCGTCTAACCAATTTTAGGGACGCTGTTGCTGCTCTTATGATTGTGCGATCCTCGCGCATATTTGTGTTCCTGGAACGCCCTGACCCTCCGCTACGGTAGACTATCCCATCCGTGATCCATTGTTGCCAACACCGAGCTACTACCATATCGCTCCGTCAAAGGTGGCGGCCGATACGCCTGTGAGACCAACCTGCTTCTCCGAGGCCTACTACACGTCCCCTATCAAAGTTCGACAATTGTTCGTACTGTCGCCGATTACGTCCCAGAGGCATCTCTAGTCACAATACCGTCCATCCAAGTCGACAGATTTGTTTGAATAACCCTATGGCACGAGCAATCATGCTTTTAAACTCTCCCAGCTTTGCATCTCATATGCGCATGGCGCGCTTACCCTTGTCTCATTGGAGTCGAAATTTTAATCATTTGCATATCTCTTACCAGACTACATTCCTGCCAAGTTTCGTGATAGTAGCTTGATTTCCTCTGGGTGCATATATTTTTTGTGACAGAGTGTATATATACAAGGTGCGCACATAAAGTAACCGGACAATTGTTTTTTAATAAGAAAAATATTACTCACCTTCAAATAAATTTATCTCCTTCAAAATAATCGCCAAAGGAGTCTATACAATTTTTCCAACGTTTCTTCAAATCAACGAAACACTGTTTATAGGCGTTGGAACTGACCGTTCGCAAAATTCGCGTAACATTTGATTTAATATCCCAGACGTTTTCAAATCTCTGTCCTTTCTTAAGCTTCGGAAAAAGGAAAAATAATCAGTTGGCGATAAGTCGGGAGAATATGGTGGGTGATTTATCACTGTAATTGAATGCTTAGCAAGATAGTGTTGTACAGAAATTGCTGTACGAGGCCTAGCATTATCGTTGTAAAGAAACCATTGCCCAGAATCAAACAGTTCCTTCCAAACTCGCCTTATCCTGTTTCTTAATCGAAAAAGCCCCACCTTGTCAAATTACTAATTAATTGTTTGATTTTCAGGAAAAAATTCGTAGTGAATAAGTCCTTTGTAATAAAAAAATGCAAAATCCTTGAAAGGACAGAGATTTAAAAACGTCTCGGATATTAAATCCAATGTTACGTGTATTTTGCGAATGGTTAGTTCCGACGCCTATAAAAGTGTTTCAATGACTTGAAGAAACGTTAGAAAAATTGTATAGACTCCTTTGGCGTTTATTTTGAAGGAGATAAATTTATTTGAAGGTGAGTAATATTTTTCTTATTTATAAAAAATTGTCTGGTTACTTTATGGGCGCCCCTTGTATATTCAAACTATTGCCATCCACTTTTGAAATTCCTCTTGAGTGGCGGCATTAATCAGACATATACGTAAACGGTTACCAAGTAAATGCCTTCAAAAAATTCGTAGGTATAGATTTTGGGCTCTTATCGAGAAAAGGTTGTGTCGACAGAAAGTTATGGAGAATATCATCAGAAATCATGATTTCAGAATATTTTGTATGTAACTGTTTTTAGAACTACAGAAGCCTTTTCGTGTCTCGTAATACAGATCACTGCTCATCTATCTAGTCCTCGTTTCATATGATAAACTCTCAAGAAAATTCAGCTTTTTGTAGTTATTTAAACTTTGTTTAACAATTCAATGAACAGAAAACTGAACTCAACAAAATATTATTTGCATCTCATTTGTGAAAACATAAACCTTTGATGTTACGCGTTGGCTCGCTTTCAAAAACTTTGAATATTCCAGAACAACCTTTAAGATTTATTCTAAACTTTTACTGGCACGATTCAATTCGTATGTTTTTGTGATAAATTCATGAAGCAATTAAAAAATTTCGCATCACATTACTTGTAAGAAAAATAAAATATTAATGTGTTGAGATTGCATTTTAAACATTAGAACGTTCATTAAATTGTGTCATAAAATTTCACTCCTCCGCATTTAAGGAAAAATTCTTTTCTTTACAGAGTAAAACAAATAACTTAGAATAACTTTTGCAAAGTAGTCATTATATTCAATAATATTTGTATTTGACGTAATTGCTTTAAACGCCACTTAAAATATATGAAGGAAAAACATTTTTTTGCATTCGTTGCCAAGACATTATATAAAGATTCTCTCAATTATTTGCTTGATGCTTTATTTTCGCTACTTCTAGATTTTTTTTTTAATTTTGTCACATTTGTTTCTAAAACGTTAATTTTTTTGCAATTATTTTACGTATACGAATGGTTTATACTGGAAATTAGTTTTTCCAGAATAAACTTCGGTACGTTTATTGAATTAAATCTTACCTTTGCATTAAAACCTTATGAACTTCGAAACATTTATTTATTAGTCAATGAGATAGGTACTGATCCTCTGGACTTTTGCCAACTTGATAGATAAACTGATAAAGTAATGTTTAATACTTTTTTTTTACTTATGAGAAGTTCTAATATTTAAATAGCAATGCTTCAATTGTAATATGTAATGAATCAATGTACACACACACACAAGCAATATATATAAGGCCGTTTTGAGGGGCAGTCGGGGAAAAGGGTTTCCTCCATAACATTGGATATATGGGCGTCTCTGTGCATCTTTAATCGGTTCTGAACAAAGTATGGCCGTTTAGAGGGGTATCCGGCTAGAAAAGTTTCACTGTATCTCTCTCTCTCTCTCTTTATATATATATATATATATATATATATATATATATATATATATATATATATATATATATATATATATATATATATAGTTTACTTAAATGCATTTTTTTAAATTTTACGCGGAATATAAATTTATTGATTTTCTCGTTTTGTGTACCTATCTGAAATCAGAGAATTTAATGACTTTCCAATATTTTCTTCCAAACTTTTCTTGATGACTTTCCAAACTTTACTTTATATATAGAGATAGAGGTAAACTTTGTTCAGTGTCTATATAACGTATTTTTCTACATCATTATATTTGAAAGTTATAAGTTTTAAAGTGTCAAAGAATCAATTCTTACTTGTCAACAAATGTTACAAGTTTTTGATTTTATGTCTAAGAGACTGTTAAAGTCTGATAATCTCAAACGAATTCATTTCAAATAGCTGAAGTTCAGACTTACTAACTATAAATAATGGAACAATATTTCAGTTTGTTTAAACGGTTGAAAAATATTTTTTAATTGAAGGGAATCTTTAGTTTGAAAAATATTTATTGCATTGCTTTCTTACATTAAAATGATGTTACGGTAAAACCTCCTTAAACCACAGAATCAGAAAGAGAGCCTCAATTGTCCGAAGGATTCAAAATAGTTGAAAAATATTATACAAAAAGATACTTTGCTCAATACAAGTAAAACCTTTTTTACGCTTTAGCTAGACTAAACATTTATTAAAGTATTCCACTTTCTTGTATTTAAGGCTGCTATGTACTAAAAAAAAAAATCGTATTTCCCTTTTCCTGTTCTTGCAGACTCTTGTGGTGGGAGGAGTCCAGTCGACAGTTCGAGAATTCCACCCCCCCCCCCCTTAGGATTGACATTTTGAGATTTTAATGGCTCTCTCTCTATAGGGGGGTTAAGCACTGCCCCCCAAATTTTTTATTTAAAATAGATTTTTGTCAACTATTTACCGGTACGTAAATTCTGATAATCAAATGAAATTGGTATTATCAGATAGCCTGAGCGTTTCTGCAAAGCACTACAGGATTCATTTTATAAATTTCGTCCACCGAATGAATTTATGAGCGTTTAAAACACACTATACCAGATTTTTCCCCGAATAATTTAAATTTAAAAATATGAATTTCATGTTTTAAAAAAAACGAAAAATGTACACAAATGTAAAATTTCTTTCTCTATGACGGAGTATGATTTTTTAAAAAAAATCTTTGAATCTTGAAGTCGGCAATCCGTGGCCAAATTTTCTCCATAGGTTAACATTGAGGTGAGCAAATCCAATGGGGTTAGTACATAGCAACCTTAAGATTATAGTAAGATTTATCTCTACAATGTTTACGGCAGACTCTTAATATGTATTTTATCCTCGAAATTGTTTATCGTTTCCTTTAGACATAGACATAGACATGGTACATTAACGAGGCACCAGAGAGCAGGGCTCCATATCCTCGGTATGGATATTTTTTTTGTGGCTGTATTTCCGTTCTCAGGATTAAAGAGAAGTGTTGACTTTAAAGTTAAAAATAATAATAATAGCAATAAAAATATAAGATAAATAAATAAGCAAATAAAAATAAAAATAATACTATTAATAGTAATAAATAAATATAAAATTGACAACTATTTAATACGGCAGATGTTTTAAAAAAAAGTGGCAGACAAATAAGCAAAGATCAGAAGGTAGTCTTGAGGTGGATCCATCAAAAAATGACAGGAGAGAACCAGAAGCGCCGTAATTTAGAATTTAGAAGAGTTGGAGGGAAAGTTAAGAAACACTAAATTCAATTTCTTTATTCTAATTTCAAAATTTTACTGGTATCGTTTCAGTTCTAATCTGAATGTCAGTAACAGATGATTCTAGGTTTAGCTAGATGCTCATTAATTTAACTGTTACCACAACATTCAGAAATTTTAAATAGTAGTTTGGGGATACCATTTTAAGGTTACTCCTGTGAATTCAACTCGAAAAACTGTTCTTGACTTTTGGCCACAGTATGAATTATCTAGTTTTGGTCCTACTTCAGTTCTTATATAGGCATTCAGGAAATATGTGCCAAAGAGCGACTTTATCTTCAGAACTGAGGCGGAGAAAGAGTTTGTTACATATTGACATATTTTATTAAATTTGTCTTTGATAACTAAGACCTAAAAAGGATTAGTAAAAGATTTAGTAATTTACTGAAAATTACTATATACCCAAAGGTTCTTATTTTTACCAAATTCATATCCTATTGTAGTTGAACTTTGATTAGAAAAATAAATGATCTTTTGCTATGAAACTTCTGATTTTACCCTTTTCTGCTCTGAAAAAATTTTAAATTTTATGTAATCTTAATAATTACTTACTTCCCACTTTAAATTCAATTACCATGTTTAAGTGTTCTGTTATGTCGTCCTTCAGTAACCTTATGTAGAAATTTCTTATCATCCTATTCAAATACTCAGAGTTTGGTGTTCACAGATGATCGATACCTTAACGATCTATTTTTCCTCTGCCCAAATCAAAAGGACAGCGATATATCACTGAAACGCCCTTCTCCTCAATGTGTCTTTCTAGGCGACAACTTCAAATTCTGTTGTTGGTGGTGGTGCTGTTGCTAACTCCCCCCTGGCTGGAAGTGTTCCACACCAAGTCCATATAGGTTTTGAGAACTGAGGAGTGCACCTCCGGTTTACAATAGCACCACAAGAGTCGCCGTCCCTCTTAGCTAAGTTCCAATTCAGTTTTGACCGAGCACCCGCAGGGGCGATATCTGGAGGGATCGTCCCCCCACCCACCCTCTATGAAATCATAGAGGGAAATTCAGGTCTACGGATTTAACGTGCCCATATCCGACTTAGACATGGCGATATTTAATGGCGCTTTTAAGGATTCGAACTGAACACCCTCAGAGCCGAAAGACGACTCCCTACCATTAGGCTACATCCGGCCCACTTCAAATTGTTGATTGTCGAAGTTGTCTTATTTAAATGAAAACCGAACTAAAAAGATTTTACAGCATCGGGCATAGTAGCTTGTAAGTGGGCTTTTATTAAATAAAAAATAAATGTTTCTATAAAATTTACTTTATCTCTTTCATATTAATGTAACCAAAAATTCCATATCTAATATGAGTCGAAGTTAAAATTTTATTGCTTTTGTATTATAGAATTAAGTTTTTCTCGTATCTTCTAATGCTGGTGTAAGAAGTTTTTAACCCTTTCGGTCGCAGTTGCAACTGTTTTAACTAGTTTTCCTTGCCTGAAAAGCTCATACGATTAATTTCCCTACATAGAACTCTCTAACACTAATTGGAACATAACAACTAGAAGGAAGATTTTTTTTTACTAGAAGCAAGGAAATTTCTAGAGAATTCCTTTTTCTAGAGGCATTTTAATAAGTTGTTAAAGATTTTGTGTGGGCAGTTTTATGTCTAACTGTTTATTTTTTTTATTTCTGAACTCAAGAGACTTCACAACTTAACATAACAAACAAGTGCAGGTAACCCTCCTATAACACGGTAGATAGGTTCCTAGAAAATGCCGTGTTGTGTGAAATCGTGTTATATGAGACCCAGAGCCAATACAAAAATGGGGGTTACGTTCTGAAAACTTATTAAAAACAAACTTTTTTAAATTCCATATAAGCAACTTAATTTTCATTAAAAATATATATGTACGTATGACACAAAACGGAAAGAAACAAAAAAATATTATTTTCATTTAATGTGATCTTAATTTAATAAATTTCTTCCTCGTCGCTGCTCATTACAATCAAAGGAGAACGTTTTTTCGATTTAACGATATCACCTTTACTTTCAGAACCTTTTTCTTCATTTAGATATTTTCCCCTTTCTATCCTCTTTAAAAAAAATCTGTAATTTTAGTTCGTTTCCTGGTTTTTAAAAGATCATTGTAGATTTCACGGTATGGAGATAGACAATTTCGCAGCTCCCTTTTGAATTTTCGGCTTCTTTCAGCGGAAGTATATACCAATCGAAAGAACTAAGTCCTGCCACGCGGTATCTTCGAACTACAAGTTTAGTGTTACATTTTTACAAATTATTTACATTACTCCGGCATGACCGGATCAAATCAAAGCTTCTCATAAAGAGATCAAAATGTACATTAACCTAAACAAAATCAAAAGTGCATCTGCCGACGTCATCAACACAAATTCGAATGCGCAGCGTTCGTCCACGTGCAGGTCACACGTGTAAACTGAGCATGACGGTTTCCGCTATGACAACGGAATAGAGTTATAAATGAATAAATTATAATTTGGCTTTACATTGTCATGTAAAGCTACTAGAGATCATTATTCCTTCCCGTTATTATTTAAAGGTAATTTATTTTTTAAATGTGTTAAACAAAAATCATATTATCTAGTGCTATAGAAGTACAATGTTGTACAAAAATTTTCGCAATTTTTTTATCGTGTTAGAGCGAAACCGTGTTACAGGTTGCAGTGTTACAGGAGGGTTCCCGCAACTTTCCTATCGTGTTAGAGCGAAACCGTGTTGTAAGATGCCGTACTGTAAGAGGACTGCCTGTACAGTACATAAAGTAAGAGGAAAAGAACGAAGGAAAGGAAATATGTCATTGTCTCAGGAGGAAATTTGGAACCTTGTTGACAAAATTAAAATCTAATGCCCGGCTATAAAATAAACAATTCTTTCGGGAAATCAAAGGGAAATAAGAGTTAAAACACCCAATCTATAATTCGAGCATAGAACTCGTTGGAACCTGAACCCTTTTCCTCGAATCAAAATGTAAACTGTAAGGTATCGAGGTAAAGGGGATTGCGAGTCAAACAGCCCCATCAACATCAATAATTACAAGATAAAAAGAACTTTTTATATACCATATTTTTAAATTTTCTGTTAAATCATATAATCTTGACAATTCTATGTATTAATAAATACTTTTAAAAAAAATGTTTTGATGAATTATCCCAACAATTTGAAAGAAAATGAAGTTAATTGGAAGTTAACTTGCGATTAACTTTTCGTTCCAGTTCGATAGATGGCTGCACCAGTCTACAAAACAAAATCAACTGTAAATAACTGAAAATTAATTTAATTCTGCTTAAAGATGGTTAAAAGTCTTAAAAAAAGCATTGCCATCGTGTTCTGAGCTATTCTTAAAGTTTCAAATGTCTAGCTAGTCGGGAAGTTAGCTAAAAATTGATTGCAAGATTTGTAAGGGAGAAACACACAAACACACAAGAAAGCAAGTTAATAAAAACATGGTAAAAATAAGGCTGCCTAACAGTAGCGCTACCCAACTGAAACTTTCTCTACTACCTCACCTCCCAGTAGCCACGAAGAGCTCCGCAGCATAATAAGTGGCTTCTAACCACGATAAGGCAGTCTTCGCAGAGAGATCAAGACATCAAACCAAAACGATGTAAATGTTTATAATAAAACGTAATTATTCCCTATATCAGCATTGTATTATTCCGGGCAAATATAATGTAGAATTATATTCAGGTTTTTAGATCATAAAGAAAGACACTATATATTTAAAAACTATATTGAGGATTGTGAAAAACGTTTGGGAATTTCCATAGTATATGAGAATTACCACTGGAGTTCGCAACTTCCCAGTGGCGTAGCGAGCAAAACTGGCGCCCGGGGCATGATACCTTTGTGGCGCCCCCCCCCGAAAAACATATATAATATATAGACCTTATATTGGCGCCCCTCTATAACCATATAATAACATAATATATAAACCTTATATTGGCATCCCCCCGAAAAACATATAGTAATATTATATATAGACCTTATATTGGCACCCCCCCGAAAAACATATAGTAATATAATATACAGACCTTATACTGGCACCCCCCCCCGAAAAACATATAGTAATATAATATACAGACCATATACTGGCACCCCCCGAAAAACATATAGTAATATAATATATAGACCTTATATTGGCACCCTCCCCCGAAAAACATATAGTAATATAATATATAGATCTTATACTGGCGCCCCTCTCCGAGTAGCACCCAGGGCATGATAGACCCCCTTGCCCCCCCCCCTTCCCCTCGCTACGCCACTGCAACTTCCGACTTTCATAATCATCAAACTGGGTCCTCTTACCTCAGCGATTCAGAAGTAATCTATTCCCGGTACTGGAGAATTCGATTTTAAAATGCTTTATCTTCACAAGTTAAGGAATACTCCGCGGTATCTACCTATTGTGTGGAAAAAGACGTGAAAGAGGAGGCGTAAATCAAGAATAAAAGTACTAAAGGAATAAAAAGTGCCATTGGAAGTTAAAGACGGAATAGAAAATATCTAAATATTACCTGAGTTTTAAAGTAGCTTTCAAGATCTTTAATTTAAAATTCCTCTTTTATAGTTTACTATTCCTTTCAAACATGTGCCAAAGCATTTAAGTGTTGTCACTGTGTAGTATAGATAATCCCTTATTTTTTTTTTGAAACAATAATCACTTGATCACTTTTAAAATATACATGTTCATAACATATTAAGCAAAGTCATATTCATAAAACATATTTCTTTCTTCTCAGGTCTTTCGAGTCTGAAGAAAATACCACTAATTGTTTAGAAATATATTTATACAAATTTCATAGAACTCAAAAAACAGTTATTTCATACAAAAAAAACAATGCATTTAGCAACTAATAAGTCTGGTTTGACCTGAGAAATTGCTTAATTTTTATAACGAAAATTGTTCGGTAAATGATTAGATTTTGTTTATTTTTTTTTCCGTTTGTTCTATTGAGTTATATTATTAATCCCGCATTCATTCCGATTGGCTTCTTTTCCACATTCGAAAAATAATTATAACATAATCGAAGTAGCTCAAAGAAAAGAAATGGGAGGTAAAAAATTCGGAGTAATTTAACGAAGCACACTAGAGGAAGCGTATCTTTAACTGTATGGTAATAAATGCATTAATATTGTACTTTGCTGTTAAAACAGTTATAAATCGTAACCATTATTTATTTATTTATTCAAATTGCACACTACAGAAAATTTCATTTACAGTGTTGAATGTAAGATTCAACTTAAAACACACAGACAAAAGAAACACCAAAACAAACATACAAAGCTACATAAACAATACATACATATACAATACATAGAACAATACGTGAATTACTAATACAGAAGTTGCAAACATTTAGCCATAAAAATAATAAAGGGAATATTAAAAATATCAAAGTCTTCTGAAAGATGGTTAACAAATTTATGGTCGTTAATAAAGGAGGAAATTACGACTACAAGTAAACTGCCCTTCGAAAGAGTAGTTAAATTAAACAAGTTTTGGCTACTCAAACAGCAGTGTTTATTTAATAAAAGTTATGTAAGAGTTTTCCGAAAATAACCTTAGATTTAATCTGTAGGAGAGCTCACGTTATACGAAGCAGTTCGCATTTGGGTGTAATCAAACATTTATGGCATATATGCGTGTATTACAATATAAAAAAAATGATGATTTTTTTTTCAAAATTGATTGCATTATTTGTTTCAATATTAAAAATTCTTCATTCAAATATGTGTGATTTATTTTTTACGTAAATTATGCCAAAATATAAATTTTTATTACACCCACATTCACTCTACTAAAATTTCTTGTACTACCTCTCATTGTTAATACTTTAATCTATTCTTAATTTTTTACCCTGGATAAAACTTTCATATTTTTAAGCTAGTGAATAATGTTTCTCAATTTTCTATTTGGGCATTTTTTATTTATTGCCCTCAGTTACAAATCAAAATAAGTTACAAATAGTTTAAAGGAGAAGTCAAAGCTGAACTCATAAACCAATAACTCCTTATTTAAGAATACGCTAAATGATTTAACGACTAATTTAGTGAAAACGTTCTGCTTTTGCTTAATATTAATTGCAGTTTTTAAATAAAAATAAATATACTCAAAATTTTAAATATGGATGAAAGACTTATTTGGTTCCATGAGTATGTTCACTAGTTAAGTAAAATATGAGAACGTATATATTAAGCCATTAGCCACGGCTTGAGAAATTATTATTGGTTTCTAAAATTTGGCAATAAAATAATATGTAAAACCGTGATACATAAAACTGAATTTTCTACGGTCCTGAAAATTTTAACTTGTGTCGTTAAGTTTAAAAAATTGCTAAAGCGTTCCCTAAAGCGTAACTACTAATTGCGTAAGATTAATTAGCTCCTTAATTCAGAAAGCAGTAAAGACGCGTTTTCAAGACATCTTGAATTATGAATTTATTTTAATTTTTCTGATGAATATCTCAGAATTAAATCTGCAGGACCGCAAAAGAGCTGCGCGTAAATTAATAAGAATGACTCTTATTCACATAAAATTTTCATTTGGCTGACATGTTTCGGCTGAAACTGATTTTATGTGGCTTGCTCTGCGGCGAGAAAAACGAGCAATAAAAAGCAACTGAGGTTTTAGACAAGTTAATGGCCATTCAGCTTTCTGTTTATGGTCGGTGTCTGTAACCAGAGTATTTTCCGCCTTCCGTAGATTAAGTTTGGAATTTGTTTCTTTCCATCACTCTAAAGACGCTGAAAAAGTTAAGGATGTCAAGGAAAAAGCTCTTCGGGATCACCCAAGTATAAAGGAAAGCGACATTGTTTCCTTTGCACGTAGTGAAAAAGTCTTATCCAAAAATTCTTAGGGTATGTTAAAGTTAATGTATGTACTAATGGATTGTTGTCGACCAAAAATAAATAAATAAACAAATGAATAAATAAATATTGAAATAAGTTAACACTAAATAAAAGGAAGAACCTCTCCTCGACCTCCACTCAATTCGTCGACCTCAAACTTCATCCAGAAACATAAAATTTCTAAACTATTCCTAAAAATAAAAACAGTGCCATCTAAAGTTATTGGCAAGTGGAAATGATACTGCTTCCTCTCTTTTACAGAGTTGACTTCTTGCAGACGAGTGGAAGGAAAACATTTAAAAAAGACAATTTATGAACTCATCTACGAAGAAATACCGATCAAATTTGGTAAAAATATAAATATTGCATTCCTGATGACTGTGGTAAAGTATTTTTGTGTCTGCGGCACTAATTCAGTTTTACCAATGACAGTTGTAACTACGTCACATAGTTATGGTATCCAAACACGTTTAAAACGGTATTTTCGTTCAAAATTTCATTCATTTTTGTCTTTTTTGGCAGTAACATTAAATCCTAATCTTTTATCTTTCTAATTCTGGAATTTATAAATCTGGTGGATTTTAGCACGAAAATAGTTATTTCTAATATAAGAAATGTGTTATAAAGTTATTTTTAGCGTTTTCTCAAAATTTATTTTTTCATCGTTTCTCTTTACGAAAAACGTCCTATGCACAAGAGGTTTCATTAAAATGCCTTAAAATTATGCATACTTTATCTATAAATGTTTATATAGGGAATACACTATGTTCATGCTTGTAGAGTACTTAGTTTTTTGTTTACATTGGTATGAATTGCAAGTAACAATGAATTTTAAGTAATTTTTCTGTACTTCAGTACTTTAACTACTACATACTCTGAGATAAACAGAGTATAATCCTGAGTAAACTCTTCCCTAGAGAAAGTTATAATCTTCATTCTCCAATGTATAAACTGGTATTGTATTTGTTTGTTTTTGAGGTATCATATTTTGTGGAAATGCCAAATTTTCATATATTTTTCCAGTTTTTACCCCTGAAAAAAATATTTCAATGTAACAGCTAAGGTCTTTATACATTTTCCAGGTTTTAACTTACATGTCATTATAAAAATTTTTTTAACAAAATTCACAGGCGTATGATAACCTTTAATACTCGCCAAAAATCATATTTTAGGGGTGTTTTGTTAGTACTCTCAGTTAGCCAATGGTTTTATTAAAGTATCTACAAATCCGAATGAGGAAGAAGTCTGTGAGTTCATTTATGCTGTCCAATAAGATGTTTCCATAATACCTGATCTCATGTCCCTTTCATTTATATTCATAAGGTCGGTTCAAGAAGAAAAATTAAGTTTCTCGATAGGTCTGAAAATCTCAACCCAATAGAAAAATAATGCGCATTCTGAAGGAACACGTTGATGAATTGACTTGTATAGTAAATAAAGCTAAATAATAATTGTAATGATTTTAACCTATGAATATGAAGTTTTCTAAAGTAGAAGAATTTATGTAAAAATATTATCAAAATTTCCTTTTTTTTATAATTTTTTTATTTTAAGTCAAAAGAGGAGAGAAATTGTTTAAAAGAATAACATAATTAAATATTAAGTCATTTATTTAATCGGTTTTATGTAACTCAACTTATATATCCTCCTAAATAATAAACACACTAAAACATGTAAAACTATAAATGTGTTACTGTGTCAATGCTATTTCACTGGATTTTCTAATGTATCAGATGAAATTAACTTTGGGGAATTTAAAAAGAAAAGGTTAACCATAACACTTTTTTGGAAAAGAGATAAACCAAACATTTCTCTTTTTTTACTTTAAATATTGTTTATATATAAATCATATAACGGAGGCCCTGAATCGTCAAATAATCATGGTAAATAAGCTATCGATCCAGCATACTTTTTCGAATATTCTCATTTAAATAGGCTTTCATTTATATACCCCCTCCCATTTCAACGTTCATATATTTCTCTTCTAGCATTTTTGACTCTATAAGGATGTTCAAATCCATTTTAAACTCCACTACAAGTTCTACTAATTCTTTCTAAACGATGGCTAAACAGAAATTCTCAACATCACTATCCTGTAACCGTTTTAAAGGGTTTACCATTAACATTTATGAGGAAAGTATAAATTCAAAATTCTGTTATGTGACTTGAATATTTAAAAATAATTTTCACACCTACTTAATTGCTGTTGGAGTTATTCTGTCAAGATAAAAGCACTGGCTGTGATTTATGTTGAGGTTATTCAAAATAATTTATCATTTGCACGTGCTACGATTACTAATTATGTAATAAGATCATTTATAACGCGTCTTGCTAACTTATCCTGTAATTTTATCTCGAATCTGAGTTTTGCGTGAACAATTAAAAAGTAAGATACTTAAGAAAAATATAAATCAAAATAAACCATAAAATGTCAAAAAAATTGCCTTACAATTAATTTTTGTAAGGATTTTTTTTTAAATCTTGAATGAAATTTTCGAACATTGTTTATCCAAACACGCGCTTTCATTAAAAGTCCTATCGACTGAAGTATTTTAGTATTTTAGAAACCAAATTATTTTGCATATCAATAAGCAATTAAAATTATTTTGAAAATTACATTCATGTGAAGCTAAATTTTTGCATATATATATATATATATATATATATATGTGTGTCAAAACATTAATTGAAAATTACAGGGGGCTTAAAATCTAATATGAAAATCATTGGCAAAACGCATCGAGAAAAAGGGTTTTTCCCCGTTATATTTAGTTGACCTCGATTCCCGATATTGAATTTTCATGGAGGGAATTTATTTTTAAATACATGTACGGGGTTCGGCGGGAAAATTATGCTTAGATAAACATAGGAGGATTCTAGAATTTTCCAGGTGGTGCTCTGCACATGTGCAATAAGGGGGGACGCGTTAATGAAAACTTAGAATTAGACGGAGCGCGGGATTAATTCGTTGATAGCAGACGTGCATTAGCCAGGCCCGCGAGTTTGAAAATGGCGAGCGCTGAAACGTGCATATCTTGGAGAGGTGGTTTACATGAAGTTGAAAAGAATAAAAGATAATTAAATTGGACGATGCTGAGTACTTATCTTGAGTGTCTGCCTTCCCTCTGTGCCATGTACTGCTAAATGAAGAAGACTAGCGTAAATCAAACGCCTGTCATATATATATATATATATATATATATATATATATATATATATATATATATATATATATATATATATATATATATATATATATAGATAGATAGATAGATACGCAACATTTCACCTGACATCATTTGATATATTTTGATTTAAAATGTTTTCTATCTCCAAACTGCGTTTAAGGGGGACAGGAAATATAAAGTATGAAGTACATTTCATGGAATTAATGGCATTGTCTGATAATACAATACGTATTCAATAAAAGACCGAATTTTATAAATGGAGGAGAGGTACGCTACGGTAACTATGTGCGCCTAGTTGCAGATTTTGACAACAAATTCCCATTTGCCCTGTTAAGCTATGATCTTAAGTCATCGAGCTACACCAACTCAACTGAGCGTTTGCATAAGCTGTTCGTTAGATTTCAGACAAAGTGATAATGAACAAGCTTGCAGAAGAACGCGAGTGTGTATATGTGCGAAATTTAGTTGTAAACTTCATAAAAATTTTGCAGAGACATTTCGATTCCTTAACCGAGTATACGGGGAGGACTGTATGAGCCTAAAGTAGTGTAGTGATTCATTAAAGTGTTTTAAAGCGGACAGAACGTCCGTTTGGGAAGATTTTAGGCCTGGGCAGTCTTCTGCATTAATAGATGATGACATTGTCCACAGTTAATACTTAGAAAGAGCCGTTGAAGAAGTTGCAGGCAAAGCTAGTATCTGCGTAGGATTTCGTCGTCAAACTTTGATAAAGATGCGGCATTTCATCTGAAAATTCGTACCGCGTTTTACGAGAGGCGATCAGAAATGGAACCATGTTGAAATCAATCAGGTGCTGCATTACAGCGTAAATGGTAATGAAAACTTTCTTATAATCATCATAACAGATGACACAAAGGATTATGGCTATAAGACTTTTTCAAGTTTCCCAAATTTAATAAATTGAAAGGATGTCGTAACAAACCATACAGGAAATTCAGGAAAATGCAATAAGAGAACTTCTCGTCAGTCGTAGAAAATGTAATCCAGAAAGAATTCAAAGATGGAATAAAAGTTAGAAAGGTGACTAGCCAGAAGGGGGGGATTAATTTGAAGGAAATAATGTAAAAAATTTTCTAAAATGAGCAGTAAACCTTTTACTGCAAATGTTTGGTCTTTCGTTGAACATGGTTTGTATTTATGATAGATATTGACAGACCACAGAGCAACTGCCGTCTCTATAGTATGGCTACCCCTGTTCCTTTTATTAGTTTAATTTTTTTTTATTACTGAATGCTTTTAAATGTATTTTGTACTTCTTTGTATGTTTTCATACAGTGTTTGTTGTTTCCTCCTATGGATTTTGTGCCATGTGATCCGCATATTGGCAAATGACTTTATGTTACTACTGGATTAAAAAAAAGACTTCCTAGCATTTTTAAAGATTAGGAACATTTATTTTCCTATAAGCAGATGGCAACACCATACCAGTAATTTTTCCTTTGCTTTTTTAGTAATTTTTTCCCTCAAATATATATTTTAAGAGTATTATTATATTAATTAAAAATATTGTTCTAATACGACTTTTTTTAATTAAATCATATTTAGTTTTTGATACATTTTTTAAACCAATTGCTCCATTTTCCTATTTTGTTTCTTCTTTGTATATGGGAAAAATTTCCAATCAAATTGTTTTCAGAATTTAAACAAAAATCATTTCTCTTAAAGGACAAAAATGTTTTTTTCTGAGAAAGTTTTCATTACATGGAAAATATTTTCAGAAACTGTACTCTTAATCAGTAACTTCAAACATTCGTCAATGAAAACAGAACAAAGGAACGTAGTACAACATTTTATCCAGATATCTTCCAAGAAATTTTAGATATGTGTTTTAAGGACTGCAAACAAGGAAAATTTCTATTCTGATGTAAATGGACTTAAAAAAACGTAGGTGCTTCTTGTGTGGTTTCCAGTACCTAAGCACAAATATAACCATGCTGTCGCAGAACATTGTAAACACTGTATCACAATTATGAACAAAATATATGTGGAATGTAAGATATATATATGACAGCCCGAACTTCGTACTCCTCATTTTCTAACTTCGCACTCCTAACTTCGTCCTCTCCTAACTTCGTACTCTTCATTTTTCTTATTTTCAGTGGTGGTCAGAGTGAATAAATAGTCCTTGTTTCCTCCAAACACAGTTTTTTCCATCTGAAACGTACCCAGCTCCATTTGCTATCTAATCATTTTACAATTCATCCCACCCCGCGGCAAGCATGTCCATCCTATTTCGTCTCTCGGCTTTGTTCCTTTGTTCGGGCGTTCAGACAGTGACGTCGCCACGTCAGCACATTGGATGATTCCGCTCGCTCCAAGGTCGAGATATAAAATTGAGAAGTGGGCAAGTGCTGCCATCTGTTGACTTTTATTATCATTATCTCCTTAATTTATGCTATTTAACTACTATTTCCAATTAGTTCACTTAGTTTTAACCCATTTTATCCTAATTAGACCTATAGGGTATCTAATTTTTTTCCGAAAACTGTGGCCCCCATGGTTTTTCTGGTTCTATTTGGGTACAAAAGAAAAAGTGGGAAGTTTAAACACTGTAGGTTAAGGGGAAAGTTTGCCCCTAAAATCTTAAAATTTGGAAATATAGTCAAAATTTCAATATTTTTCACTTAAAAAAATGTTTTATTGTTTTTAAATGAAAGATATGAGTATTATAAGTGCTTTTTATACTATCTAAAAGTATTCCAAACAATATTTTTTGTCATTGAATTATTGAATAGATCAAATGTTGGTTTTAGAAAAATGTACATAATAAACAGACAAAATTGGCAAAACTCGCAAATGTTTGGTAATAGCTGTTACTAGTTTTGCATTCATCTGGTATAAATAAAAAAGTGTTATTTTCATTAGGTTTCGTTCATTTAGTGTTTGCTACAAATAATATAAAGAAGTAAATATCAATGAAAGATGAATCAAACCTTTATTTCATGAAAATGACATAGATGTTTAACATAATATTACAAATTGTAAAAAAATGAGTCAGATTTTCAAAACACTGTGTTGTACTGGGATGGGAAAATAATGAAAAATTTGCATTATGAACAAGATGAAAGATTAGCTATCCTCATATTTAGAGTTCCAGATTATAAAGAAGGAAAACTTTTAGTCGTTCCTAATATTCCAGATTTAACAGGAAAGTCACAGGCAGACAAAGTTTTTGAATTAATTAAACAGTGGGGAATAACTGAGAATATAGTCAAACTTTCCTTTTATACCACAGCATCCAACAGTAAACAGAGCTTACGTACGATTGAAAATGTCTTTAAACAGAAAGGTATTTCACCTTACTTGTCGGCATCATGTTTTTGAGTTGATTAAATCTGTCATGTGGAAATCAGTTTTTGGAAATTTTATGAGTCCTGATAATTTATTGTTCAAGGAATTCCAAAGACAATGGAAAGACATTTCCCAAAGCCTAAATCAGTTCATCACACTAGATAAAAACAAATCATTGAAAGCTTTAAAAGATGAATCTATAACTTTTCTCAATCTTGTTTTAACCCTTTCAGGGGCAACAACCTTCCCCGTTTGCACTGTCTAGATTTTTTCCCGATTTTTTTAACCTAAAAAATCTTTAAAATTTTTCCAATTAAGGGTTGCAAAATGTTTTTCCTTCTTTAAACTGATAACAGATGGCAATACTAACCATTTTTCGGCTCATTTAACTGGAATACATTGAATGCAAGTGAAAAAAAGACTAGATTTTGGCGTTTGCACTGTGCAAACGGCGCCCCTCAAAGGGTGAAGCCAAGACAAGGATGTCCTCCCTCGTGGAGACTACAAAGAATGTGCCGAGATTTTACTAATAATATTAGGGAAGTCCTCACTCTAGGAATTCACTGGCAAAAGCCTGGCGCTATACATAAAGCAATATGGATGTCAACAGTTCTTTATGCAGCAAAAATGTATGCTTTTAGTAAGCAGCTCAATTATGATTCCAAGACAGTTGAGAAGCTGCAATGTATTTGTGTTTTCAATGCCTTGATATACATCAAATGCTGGTATAATGCCCCAATAGCAGCAGATGCCTCAGGAAATGAATTGAATTTGTGGCAGTGCTTGGACAACTACAAAACAATTGATCCTGAAGTAGCTGATGCTGCATTAACACCATTCAACCTCCATTTATGGTATCTGGTTCAAGAACGACACCATTGTCACTGTTTTCAAAAGAGATATCAGTTACTGACAAGAAAAAAAGTGCTTCTTCTCTGCTAAAATTTAAGACTGGACTGATGGTGAAGAAAAAATGGTGTACCTGTTTAACCAAACTTGAATATAGGAACAAAACTCTTCCAGTTAGTTGGTTCAAACTCATGGCTTCATTTTGAGGCTTCAACAAATGGTGATTGATTGAAAAAATCTCTATTGACATTGGATGAAGACCATGAATACAAAGTCATGAAAACCTTCGAAAGAATCTTCAAGTTCTCAACGACATAGCAGAAAGAGGGATCAAACTACTGTAAGATTTCTCAAATAAAATTACAAAAAAGAAGATCAAAAACAAAACTTACTTCAGTCTGTTGAAAAGAGTAGAAAATCAGTACCGACATTCAGGAGAAAAGACTTGAACAATTTGTAATATATGTTAAACTATGTACTGTGATGGCTCCAAGATGAAGACGCTTCACTGCTGTGCCCCGGGCGATCACCTGCTAACTGTCCCGGCTTTGACTGGCCGTGACTATCTCCACAACCCAAGAAACCGACTCGAGAAGCGGAGTTTAGTGTTTCAAAAACACTTTATTCTTTTCTGGAAAGGTTCACAGGGAAATGCACTGTACAGAAAAATCAACTTACACCAAGGCAAACTGCCTTTCGGTTCACACGGCCCACAGCCGAAAAAAACGCTTCGACGGTCCTGTCGAACCAAGTGGCCCGCTGACGAGATCACTTCAGTCCGCTGAAAATCCGGCGTCCAACGCCTCGCAGAATCTCCCAGCAACCAGCCCCCGTGGAGGGCACGCAGTCTCTTATATAGACCTTGTTTCTCCGCTGAAACTCGTCCCTGGTGACGTCAAACCTTCCGGGGGGGGGGAAGCATTCTTCCACAGCCCGGCGACATGCCTCAGACGCTGTTAAACCTGTTCGCCCAAAAGGGGCTCGGCCAGAAAATGCTTATTCATCCTCACATACCGTTTGGGGTACAAAACCCTTTCTTCACCAGATTCACTTCTGGCACATTTTCGTAAGCGTTATTCCCACGCTATTACAGCTTTCCCCCCCTAAAAAACTTTTTTATACTTCAAAAAGTTCAGAAGTTAGTCCCTTAGATGCGTCCAGCTGAAACACACTTCTAGAGAGGTATCTATATTGTCGACTTCTCTGGTCGTTAATCTTAGCAATATACCCGCCTGTTTGAAGAGCTACGCGTCTGGGACACAGTACTCAGGTTAGGACAAACTGCCGTGGGTTCCTTTTCATTTTTTTTTTGCGACCGGAATGCAGGACATCGTTTTGTTCCCGCAAAACCACATAAGATTCACACTGAATCTATACACATACAATCATGACATAAGACATATGGATACATACACAAAAACAAAAAACATAAATAAATTTTGCACAAATCATATACATAACACAGAAACATACATTTGCATAAAAGATAAGTACGTCCTCGACCATTACATGTCTTCTAGAGACGGCTCGAGGTGCCCTTCTTCATCTAGACCCTCTGTCCTACTCAAACCATCCGCGTTTCCGTTCAACTTTCCGGCTTTGTGTTCTATCTCAAAGTTATATTGTTGTAGGCACAAAGCCCAACGGGTCAGCCTGGCGTTTGTTCCCATCATTTTCCTCAGAAAAACGAGAGGATTATGGTCCGTTTGTATTCGAAACTTTTGGCCGTCTAGATAATGATTTAGCTTTTTAAGCCCGAATACAATGGCTGCCAATTCCCGTTCTACGGTGCTATAGTTACGCTCCGTCTTTGAGAATTTCCTACTCAGAAACACTATGGGGTGCTCCTCGCCTCCCTGATTTTGGGACAAGACCACTCCCGCCCCGAATGCACTTGCATCCGTTTGCACGATAAATTCCTTACTGAAATTCGGTGCATACAATATCGGACTGGTGATTAACCGGGATTTTAACTCTTCGTACGCCTCATTTCTCTCGGGGGTCCACTCAATCTTTTCTCTCTTAATTTTCCCTTTTAGCGCGTCCGTTAGAGGGACGGCTATGGCGGCATAATTCGGGACGTATCTCGAGTAATAACCTGTCAACCCTAAAAACGCTCTCAACTGGGTCTTTGTTCTAGGGGTGGGAAATTCCTTAATTGCCCGTATCTTCACCTCACTGGGTGACCTCCTCCCCGAGCCTACCTCGTGCCCTAAAAACTTCACCTGATCTTGGGCGAACTTGCACTTGGTGGGTTTCACCGTTAGTTTCGCCTCCCCAAGTCTTTTCAGCACAACATCAATATCTCTCACGTGTGTCTCCCAGTTGGGGGAGAAAATTGCGATGTCGTCAATGTACGGCAGGGCAAATTGTTCCAGACCGGTTAAAACACTCGCCATTAATTTACAAAAATAGAACGGAGCGTTCACCAGCCCAAACATCATTACCCGAGGAATAAAAGTTCCGAACGGGGTGATAAATGCCGCATACCGTTGCGCCCGACTCGTGAGGGGTATCTGAAAATAACCCTTCGTTAAGTCCATCACGGTAATTAACGACGAGGCGCTGACCCTTTCAACCACTTCCTCGATGTTTGGAAGGGGGAAAAACTCTGTACGCGTCTTGGCATTTAAACGGTGATAGTCCACGCAGGGCCTAGGGTCTTTCCCGGGACATTCTACCAGTATCATCGGTGAGGTGTAATCCGATTGCCCCACTTCGATTACCCCCAAAGCTAACAGCCTCCGGATTTCCTCCCTCAGAATTTCGACCTGGCGCGGAGACATTCGGTAGGGTTTTGCTCTAACTGGGGTCTCATCTTCCAAAATGATGTCCATTTCAGTCAAATGCGTCCTCCCTGGATCGGAAGAGAAAACCCTCCCCCGTTTTTCTATCATTTCTCTAAATTTGCCTATCTGATCAGCCGCCGCACGGCTTTCTAAATCGCTTCCGCTGATGATTTCCCAGAAGTCGAGGTGGGTGGAGTTCGCGGAGGGATATGGAATTTCGACTTCGTCCACTCCTTCCTCACTCCCCTGATCAATGATCATATTTATAAATTCGGGTCGGCGATGGTATGGTTTTAGCAAGTTGACATGATATATAGTGTTTTTATCCCTTTTTCCCGGTACGTCTACCACATAATTAGTTTCGGATAAGACCCTGGTCACTCTGCCGGGTCCCACCCAATTAACCGCCATCTTATTTGGTTTTGACGTGGCCAACACCAGGACCGGGTCCCCTTCTTTAAACTTTCGTAGGACTGCGTTACTATCGTACCACACTTTACGCTTCACCTGACTCTCTATCATACTTTTCCCCGCCAGTTCTTGACAGGTTTTCAGTCTTTCCATAAAGTTCAGCACATATTCGACCACGTTCTGATCTACCTCCTCCCGCTCTAACCAATTTTCATACACTAATGAATGAGGAGCCCTCAGATTCTTACCGTGTACTAGTTCAGCAGGACTACATCTCGTGCTCTCGTGACTAACGGACCGTAAAGAAAATAAAGCCATGGGTAGCACCGCTTCCCATCCGCTTCCCGTTTCCAAACATAACGCCTTAAGGACCCTTTTTAAGGTAGAGTGCACCCTTTCCACGCTATTTGACTGAGGGTGACAGATGCTGCTATGTTTGACCCTTATTCCAAATTTGGAAAATAATTCCGACGTTAACTCGCTCGTGAATGACCTCCCTAGGTCGCACTGAACCTCTTTCGTTAAACCGGTTCTGGAGAATATCTGTAACAAAGCTTCAATTACTGAGGTGGAGCTTATGTCCTCTACCGGGATCGCATCGGGATACTTAGATGCCACACAAATTGAGGTAATCAAGTATCGGTTGTTTTTCTCGCTAATTGGTAACGGCCCCACCGCATTCACATTAATTTTAGAGAATACTTCGGTGATTATCGGGACTAATTTTAACGGCGCCTTCCGTTTGTCTTTATGCTTACCCACCCGTTGACATACATCACATGATCGGACGTACTCCTCGATTTCTTTGTAACAATTGGGCCAATAATAGCATTGCAGAATCCTGTCTTTTGTTTTAATCGAGCCGAGATGTCCGGACACGAGATTATGACACAAGTCCAAGATCTCTCTGCGAAAATCAACTGGGACGCATAATTGAGTTCGTTCTTCTCCCTGCTTAGACTTCGTAACCCTCACGAGTCTCCCTTTTAACGTCACAAATTCTCCGGGCGATTCTACCTTCTCTTTTTCCCACAGGCTCGATAACGAGGGACACGCCTCTTGCGCTCTCACAAACCCCTCGGGGCTGATCGCCACCAACCGGGATTCCTGGAAGGACTCGCCTGAGAAAACCTCCATTTCTTTGGCTTCCCCCACAGTTTTCCCCCCGTTCTCTGAAACCTCCTTTTCTCCTACTTTCCCCTTTATATCCGAAATCACGCTCCCTTCAGCTTCGTCCCGAGTCTTACTTCTCGTGAGAACAGCATTCACGGGGACACAATTTAATTTCTTCTCTATTAATTCCGCAGTTTTGTTACCTAACAGGTAATAACCCTGCTCTACTCCGACGGGCTTAATTGCGGCCTTCGTCACAACCCTTCCGAACTCGCCCTCAATTGACACCCATGCCAGAGGCAAACAAAAACATTCGTTGTCTAGGGGTTGTCTTACCCAGGTGACTTCACCTATTAGGTCTTCGTTTTGTACCCAAGAATGATCGCATAAATCAACCCCTGCGCCTGTGTCTCTCAGGTATTGCCTGGGGACCCCATTTATTACCGCTTTCTTCAGGTAGGGCTCAAAACAACTGCTCAAATTCCCTTCTGTCCCTACGTGGTTCACAATTTCCCCTTTGGCGATACTTTTCTGGTACTCCGGACACTCATATTTGAAATGTCCAGCCTTTGAACAGAAATAACAGGTCAACGCCTTCTTTTTTTCAAAACCCTGCTCTTTGCGCCAATTTGAGCTAACGGAAACCTCCCTCTTATTTCCAATTTCTGGTCCGGGTTTAATTTCGGCTTTATCCTTTACGTACGACTGGCCTTTGTTTTTCTCCGGAAAAGGTTTTTTTCCCCTAATTTCTTCTCTGGCCTCCTAGTGCCCTGTCTTATGGTCTCGTACCGATCACACTTATCTGTTAAGATAGAAACCACTTTCAGCTCATCCCACTCGTCTAGATATTTTTCCCTTATCTCCATCGGGACCCGTTTTTAAATTTGTTCGGTCACCATAAGCTCTTTAAGGGACTCGAAAGTGGTCACCTCCACCGACTCCAACCAATTTTCTAGATATCCCCTTAATTCATATGCCAGATCTGACCACAACGCCCCTGGTTTTCGTTGATGCGTCAAGAATTTCGTCCTCAAAGCGCCCGTGCCCAGTCTAAAGCGTTTTAACAGAAGACTTTTCATATAAGGATAGTCGTCGACCTTTTCCCCTGGTTCCTTCACGATAATTTCGGCCATATCTGCAAGTAATAACGGGATCAATTGGATAACCAAATCGTTTTCGGGTAAATTAACATTCTTTGCCTGTCTTTCAAAGATCATAAAAAACAAAGTGATGTCTCCCTCCTTAGGGTCAAATTTGGAGACTAGATCTTTTATGCTGTTCCTCGGACCCCTAGCCACCTCTGTGTTAGAGCCGTTTGAAATTACCCTGCTCGTCTCCGCCGCACCCTGTATGCGTAATTTCTCTAATTCAAATTTCCTCCCTTCCTGAATTTCTCTCGCTTCTCTTTCTTTCTCTTCTTTAATTTCTCTAGCTACCCTTTCCTTCTGTTCTAGAATTCCTTCTAGACACGCATTGGTCACTAGCTCACTGTAATTTTCCGCTCCCATGGTTCGTTGGGTAATTACTATTTTTTTCTCATGTATCGACGCCTCAACGTCCAAATCATCGGCCAAAGCCAAAAGAACTACTTTAGTCTGTTTAATTAGAAGAGCTTCCATTTTCTGCAGCTAAAGACTACCCACACTATACCCAGAAATCACAATTTCTCATTCTTAACCTAATGCCGTACACTGAATGCACTCCCAGAAATACACATGTAATTTCACTTGCCCTACCTAACCCGGAAATATAGGACAGGTACTAGATATAACGACACTAAAATTATTATCTTAGAATCTTCACTTATACACATAAACTGGTACAATTAATCACAAGCAATCCTATCAAATTACATAATAATAGCTAGAACATATATCATAATATATTATCAAACATTTAAGAGAAACACACATGTATCACATTATATTATAGCATACAACATTCCAAACTGAAATTGCTTATTCACTTCTAGAATTATGACACTAATACAAATATACTATTTGAAATCAGCGTTTTGTCCCAAACTGAGTACATTTCCTATCAAACCTATGTTCTTCTAGAACCTTACCTGGGAGATTTATCCCAAAAGCAAACACTTTTCTTCTATTTTTGCACAACACGTGCCCGTGAGGTACCCTGTGGATTTCCTCACCAAATTTTTGATTACTCGAATCACTTTTTAACACCTCCCCTCAAGGATTCCTAACCCAATTACAAAAATCAGAAATACATTAAAACCTCTCTAGAAAAAGTTTCAAAATGGACTCACCTGTCCTTGTGTCACAAACAGCTTCAACCGCTGGTCAATTTCCACACTACGATGCCTCTGTCGAGTCACGCTCGTCCGGCTCCTATCACTGTAATCCTGTGGTATCACTCTCCTTGTGTTACAAACAGCTACAACCGCTGGTCAATTTCCACACTGGGATGCCTCTGTCGAGTCACACTCGTCCGGCTCTTTTCACTGTAATCCTGTGGTATCACTCTCCTTGTGTTACAAACAGCTACAACCGCTGGTCAATTTCCACACTAATACTTGAGTCCGTGTGCCTTATCTTCCGGCACAATATTCCACGAGCTGCCACCAAGCTGTGATGGCTCCAAGGCGAAGACGCTTCACTGCTGTGCCCCGGGCGATCACCTGCTAACTGTCCCGGCTTTGACTGGCCGTGACTATCTCCACAACCCAAGAAACTGACTCGAGAAGCGGAGTTTAGTGTTTCAAAAACACTTTATTCTTTTCTGGAAAAATTCACAGGGAAATGCACTGTACAGAAAAATCAACTTACACCAAGGCAAACTGCCTTTAGGTTCACACGGCCCACAGCCGAAAAAAACGCTAACGCTTCGACGGTCCTGTCGAACCACGTGGCCCGCTGACAAGATCATTTCAGTCCGCTGAAAATCCGGCGTCCAACGCCTCGCAGAATCTCCCAGCAACCAGCCCCCGTGGAGGGCACACAGACTCTTATATAGACCTTGTTTCTCCGCTGAAACTCGTCCCTGGTGACGTCAAACCTTCCGGGGGGGGAAGCATTCTTCCACAGCCCGGCGTCATGCCTCAGACGCTGTCAACCTGTTCGCCCAAAAGGGGCTCGCGCCAGAAAATGCTTATTCATCCTCACATACCGTTTGGGGTACAAAACCCTTTCTTGACCAGATTCACTTCTGGCACATTTTCGTAAGCGTTATTCCCACGCTATTACAGTACTAACATTTATGTCATTTTCATAAAATAAAGATTTGATAAACAGCTGCCTTTTTATTTACTTCCTTATATTTTTTGTTCGAAAAACTACATTAAAGAAACCAAATGAAAATAACACTTTTTCATTAATCAATGCCTAAACAAGTAACAATTATTAACCAAATATTTTCGAGTTTTGCCAATTTTTCTGTTTATTACGCATATTTTTCTATAATCAACATTTGATGTAGTTAATAATTCAAAGACAAATATTGTTTGGAACCCTACTTCTGGTTATACTGCATGGAAATGTGTTCGGATACCTAAATAAATCATTCAGATTTAAATACCTACGCTCTTATTATCTTGTAGATGCGGCAGAATTTTGTTTTAAATTCATTTTCATATATTTGTATTTTAAGATTTCAAATTTCCATTAGAGCCGTCGAAATTCATCTTTAACAATGGGTTTATACATCGGAATTAATATGGTAAATGGAACAAATGTTAATGTAATTTTAGAAGTATTGAAAGAAATGTGTCTTACTCTAGTATAATGGCTGAAAGAAATATTCAGCATAAATTAATATAATTTTTCATCTGAAGTTCGTACGACTTCAATTGTTATACAGTTGCTTTTGGGAATGATAAGAAATTTTTGAAACAGAATTTATCGTTAAATGTCAGCATTCACCAGGTTAAAAGATACAAATAAGATTAATTACAAATATATCTGAACAGTGACATATAGATTGGATTGGATTTAATTTCATTGTCTATATATCGTCCCTATAAGATAAAACTCTAAAATATTTGCACAAGCAGAATAGTTCTCAATTTTCCTTACATTTAAGATAAATTTAAAAAAAATTACATTAGCATGGACCATTGAAAATTAAGCTCTTTAAAATAAAATCAGAATCATTTTTAACATGATAAATTTGTAATTAAGTCATTGGTATGCTGAAAAATAATCATTAATCCTTTAAAAGTAAATTTAGAACACCATTAAGTAAATTAAGAGATGATCTTTAGACATTTTCAAAAATAAAACAATACGAATAGGAGCTATCTTAAACAGGATTTATTTAAACAAAATTAAGTGTTTGTTTTTTCTATAATTTTATTTATTTACGCTCTTACATTATTACAGTTTTAAGCTGCAGTGTATCTTCAAACACAAGATCCTAATGTATGTATTACTGGAATTTCTAAGTTTAGAAACTCCTTTTCAACCATAGTGGGATAGCGTTAATAATTAAACGCATTTAAAACTCATTAGTTAACATTGAAACGATTGACAAAAAATCAGCTTTTGAATCTTTTAAAGTCGTTAGGAAAGATTTATCGGGCAAAATTCCTTACGTTAAATGTTTGCCGGAAATTTACCTCATCATCACATTTTAATTTAATGAATCAACATCGACTTTAATCTTTGAATTTATTGATCATTTTTATTTTCCATTACATTCATTCAATTTGCATTTGTTAACATGTTTAAATGATCGTATACGATAAATTGTACATTCTCGCATCTCTTTTCCTGTTTTATGCTCTTAAGAATAAATGTGAAATCCATTCCTTTGAGGATAATAAATTCTGGAATTAAAATTACACCTGATATCACGCTAAAAGCTAAATCCCAGAAATTTTTAGAATATAAACCACGGTAATTTCTTAGATCTTTTATAAATATTTATCACGATAATATTTATTAAATGGAAAATAAATTAGCCTATTTAAACCACTATTTACCGAATTAGGTTACAATCCAAAACATTTTTGCATGCATATAGTACTCCTAAATATCGTGTTTTAATGTTTCATTTAAGTGGATCTCTGCTGAATTTAAATGATTGGATACAGACAGATTAATTAGTCATTTGCTGATTTTGATACATTATATAAGTAATATAATATGCAGCTTTATTTAAATAAAAACGCATTAAAGGTAGGTTTCTATAATTACATAAATTTCTGTTTGTTTTAATTAAGCGTTGAACAATTATCCTTAACAGGTGTGTTACGAATCCAGATTTTGAGCAGAATAATCGAAATAATAATTGTAAAATATGTTTACAGGTAGCGATATATTGACGATACTAAGAATGTAGTGAAGAAAACAACAACTTATGTTTGATTTAACTTACTATGCTAAATATAATCCCTTTTAAAATAAATAGGATCCTCATATTTATATATATATATATATATATATATATATATATATATATATATATATATATATATATATATGACTTTTAAAGATAGAATGTTTCAACTCACCCTTTATAAATTATCTTTTATATTTTGCAAGAGAACAAGTATATTGATACCACTACATAAAAGTCTATATTAGAAGGTGGTACGAAAATTTCTGCTGGGGAAAATTTTACTGTAGCTCTATAATTAACTTACAGAAGCGTTGTTTTTCTATAATTGGAAAAATATATATATGACGAAGCTTATTTTTTACCGGCTTATGACGTGTTGCTTCTATAAACGTTAATCCCTCTTAACTTTTCCTTAATATAATTATTGATATAGCCGTCGGTGAATAAAGGCCTGTGGCAAAGACCTACAATTAAATTACATCGAAGAGTTCTATTCCTAATATTAAACTATTTCAATTCAATCCATGCCAAGTTCATCCTCTCAAACCCCGCGACGCGTGACCAGCCACGATCGAATCCAATCCATCTCTATGTTAAAACACCTTTGTTTCTCTTAGCGATATGCATTAAGAATTACTTTTGAGGGTCTGTTAATTACTTGCCTTTCCGAAGTTTGACGTCATGTTTTACGTTACCATTTTTAAGCCGATTCAAGTTAAGGCGATTCAATCTATATATTTAAGTTGCTAAGTCGACTCTTTGGGCAGTCCGTGAGAGAAAACTGCTGCATCAATTTACATAATTTTGGTCTTAAACGAAAGATTGTAATCTATAGATTTGTCAAATTTGATTTTTGAAACTGCAATTTTTGTTAATGAGCTATAATTTGAAATTAAAATTTGATTTCTGCGCATGTTCAGCGGCATGTTTTAATCTGGCTTTAGCAACTCACTGTTTCTGCGCATGCTCAGTGACATGTTTTCAATGCCGAGGAGTCTCTCTAGATCTCTGTCTGCCATTTTTATTTTTGTGATAAATATGTTTGTGAAATATAAGATTAAACCTGATGAAAATTGTTTATTTCCTGTTGTTTAATTAGCGATAATTTACAATTAAAAATTTGCTTTGTGCGCATGCTCAGTGACATGTTTAAATCTAACTTTAGATACTCACTAAGCACGAGGCCGCTTAAACGTTAATTTGTTTCTGCTCATTTTCTTTATTTTCAACATTTGGCAATGATGTGTTGAGTCTAATTTGTGTATTAGTACATTAGCCTGTGTATTAGTACCTTTACTTTCTAGCCGTCATGTTTTGACGGGTACCAACTAGTTTCAACTGCTGCTATTTTTGGTACAACTGGAGTGCCTTGTCTAGAAAGATTTATCTCCAGTTTCAAGATAAAAAGTCTTCAAGATGACATGCGCAAGATGGGGAGTTACAAGTGTAACTCCAGTGACACTTCGAACATGAAGTTCATTAACAGTCTCAGTGATACTCGAGAATCGAGTTGTTTTCAGTGCTCAAGTAAAAAGAAAATAAAATAAGAAAATTAAGTTAAGTTAATAAAAATTAGAAGACAGCTTAATTAACAGGGAAAATAGTTAAAAATTAGAAGGGCAATAAAAAAATAGAAAGTGCTTAATAAGAGTGAAATAAAATAGCTAACCATTTAAAAGCGAGCAAAATAAGAAGAGGGGACTAGCCAGAAGTTCCCCGAGCTGGGTTTACCAACTAGTTTATAATTAAGCCGAATCACTGACGCAAGTTTCGTTTTGATTACGTCATGTTTGGCAAACTGCCGTGCGTCATGTAATTAAACATAAATGTCTTCAGCTTCTGGTAGATGGCGTATTCAATAGTTTTAACATATACTCTTTTTAACAAACATGGCTTTTACTGCACATTTTTTTTACTCGGCTATTTAAAGATATACAGTAAAGCCCCGATTATCCGCTTGTGCCGCGAAAATTTTTAAAAAATTACGAACCACAAAAAAGGGTGAGAATGTTAAGGAAAGTACGATTTAGAGTAAAGAGAAGGTGTTTCCAAGTCAAGAAGCAAAAGCGAGTGACTGATTCTTTTAAAAAGGTGTAACTGAACACTTTTTGTACATACAGTATATATGTATTGCTTTTTGTTTACTGTTCTTTATTTTAGTGATTTAGACGTAGATGAAAGGTTTCGGCTGTACTGTACATATGTATGTATTTTAAAGGTTTTGTTATGTTTTTTTACAGCAAAACAGTTTTTATGTTGAAATATTTTTTTCGTATTTGCACCTCACTTTTAGTCTTTTTTCGGGTTATCCGCTATGTCTGCTATCCGCTTTGCCCTTGCCACCCAATTCCGCGGATAATCGGGGCTTTACTTAATATTAGAAGAATTATAAGAATTGTTGACGTGCATGTTTTACATGTACGCTAACAGTTTCAAACTACGCGCAACGCTCCATGACGCATTCATGACGTTGCACCAAACATTGGGTTGGGGCGTGGTCAAATTTGATACTAAATATAAATTCCCCTTCGGTTTTTCTCAAACACCTCGTGAATTAAGTCCAACTTCTAAACGGAAATCCCCTTTTTATAGTATTGAGAATCGGCGCTTGCTCGCTCCATGCGAATATTAAAATAGAGGCATCTAACGCCACGAATTTAAACTACCCTGAAGACCCCCTGTAAATTCTCTCAATTATTCCCCTTTCTCTATTTAATTCTTAACACACACACACACCCACATATACATACATATATATATATATATATATATATATATATATATATATATATATATATATATATATATATATATATATATATATACTGAAGTGCCACTGAATTAGGGATACCTACCTAGTAACGAGTTGGTCCTCCTCTGGCCTTGATAACGACGTGCCACACGACGAGGCGACGATTAAACAAGTTTCTGGAAACGTTCCACGGGAATGGCTTGCCAAATATTGGCTAAAGCTGTCCATAATTCAGTAAGGTTCTTTGGTGATGTGTGATGGCCTTTCACGCCTTGTTCCAAAACATCCCAAAGATGCTAAATAGGATTTAAGTCTGGGTTTCTAGGTGGCCAATTCATGACAGATAAGTCAGAGGAATGCTCATCCAACCAGCCAGTAGCCAACCGGGACTTGTGAGAGGTACAGTTGTCTTGCTGGAAAACTCCATTACCGTGCGGATAACAGAACGCCATAAACGGATGGAAGTGATCACCCAGCAACTCTATGTACCGAATTGCATTGAGGGAGGTTGGTACACGCACCAAAGATCCCAAACTGTGCCACGAAAAAACACCCCAGACCATGATTGAGCCACCATGCCATTGTACAGTTCCAGCCAGGCATGCAGGATCCATGGCTTCATGAGCCTGACGCCATATTCTCAGCCTCCCGTCGGCGTTAAGTAGTCGGAATCGAGACTCATCACTCCATGCTACTCGTTTCCAGTCCTCTACACTCCATTCTCTGTGCTCTCTTGCCCAGGCAAGATGTGCAGCCCGATGGCGAATATAGAGCAATGGTACTCTCGTAGGTCGACGGCTCCCGAAACCCATACGGTGAAGTGTGCGTTGCACAGTCCGTTTACTGACTGTACGACTGGCACCGTCATTAAACTGGGTGGTAATTTGAGCTAATGTTTGGCTTCGCTGGCTACGTACAATACGACTGAGCCGTCTCTCACCACGCACTGTCAAGGCTAATTGTCCTTTGCAGTTTGCCCGATCGCTAGTTTTTTTTCCACCATCCATGTATTCTTGGTATACTCTTGACACTGTCGACCTTGAAAATCCTAGCTGTCTGACGATTTCGGAAATTGAATGGCCCATGCGTTGCGCACATACGATTTGTCCGCGATTGAAGGCGTCTAAACCAGGCAGTTTAGCCATACTGGCAATTCCAACGACTAATTTAGAACGACCACAGTACGCGCTATATATGCAGTTACCAGAGCGCCCTCACTTGAGCATACATGATGAGCAGCGCTACACAATTTGCATGCGCTTTGCTATCCCTAATTTAGTTTCACATCAGTGTATATATATATATATATATATGGGGGGTGTTCACGTGTGCTTGTGCTTGTGCAATTGAAAAATTACTTACCCCTCCTTAATTTTGAATAAAGATCACTCCAAAATTGACTTCTCAGGCAAACAACAATCCATTTCGCTGAACGCTCCTTTTCTAAAATGGACTTCTCTGACAAAGAACAACCCATTTTACTCTTACGTACGTATGAATAATTTATTTAATAAATTTCATTATTCCTTTATCCACGTGCCGATACCCTTTCAAAACACTAAATGGTCTCGCCTAATGCGCGTGTCAAAGGACATTATCATATATGGTCAAGAAAACTATGATATATCTACTATGATGAAGTCATTAAATATTTGTAAGCACTAGTTTTTCAAATGAAAAATATCCATTTATACATTTATGATGAGAGGACATTGCTCTGTTGTCGTTTATTTCTTCTATCCGCCTATCCGCCCCAACTGCTATTCCATTTCCATGATAGGAGTGGGAATAAAGATTAAAGAGAAAACTGCGATATATATATATATATATATATATATATATATATATATATATATATATATATATAATATATATATATATATATATATATATATATATATATATATTATATATATATATATATATATATATATATGTAGGACATATTGAAGGGATGGGGATTTGTTTCAGCGAATAAAAAAAT